>JABCMJ010020854.1:0-27340 GCA_014822125.1 Arbutus unedo | reverse complement strand
ACAAACGCTGGAGATTTCACTGGGTAAAAGAATGGAATGGGATATTAATTTATACAAGTTTTAGGTTCTATATTTGAACTTTAGGCGCTTTATTTTCAACTTTCTCTGTGAACATAGGTAGAGTTACAGTATACAACAAGTTGAGTTGGGCAGTTGCTCCACTGGGACCATGCGGCTCCGCCACTGTATGTATCACAAGGATTATTTCACTCCCCATTCAAATTCTTGTTGGATCAATCTTGTACTTCTCTAGTATATTTGTATGCATCTTCAAGATCCTATTATTGAACATAGAAGATAGATTCATCAATTTCTCTTTATCATATCTTATGCAGCTCATCACAAATGACAAGTACAAAAGTGTAAACCACAGAGTGCTGGCAAGAAGTGTTGGTCCAAGAATTTCAGTGGCGAGTTTTTTCAGAACCCATTTTCGCGAAGGGGTTACAATGAGAGTGTACGGTCCAATTAAAGAGCTACTATCAGAAGAAAGTCACCCAGTGTACAGGGAGACCACCATTAAAGAATTCATCACGCACTTCTATAAGAAAGGGCTTGATGGAAGCTCTTCGCTGTCCCACTTCAAGTTGTGTAAGTAGCTATGGGGTTCTTGTTTGGTCATACAGGAAATACAACTATATGGTTTGTTGATCAATCCAAAACTTAAGTCACTTATGAACTGGTGCTATGTAGTCTTTCCTTATACTGACCTTATATTCGGTTGACCGTCTGTTTGTGATGCCGTAACTTTGTTAGATTTCTTGTTCTTGTGTTATTGAAGCGTAAAAAAAATTTTAGATTGTTCTCTCTAAATTTTTAACCATGTCCTAGAAACAGAATATTGTTGTTGAAACCTGTAACGCCCCAACTTTTGGAACGTTGTTCTAAATCTTTTAAATTTCATTTTATTTGTCAAAATGACGATTTAAAAGGAAACTAACATTTATTTAATTAAGGACTATAAAGTGACAATGAGTCTGAAATGAAAAGATGCAAATATCACTTTTGGGTTTACAATTGATTTTAAAATGACAAGGCTATTTAGGAGTAAGGCAGCTATGTGAATGTCTCCCCGTCAATGGCTTTCAGCTCCACTTGCTCTGCCAGATCCTACATTTGCATGTCAATGTATGTAAGTGATGTCGTACCGTTGAGTAATGGAACTTAGTGTAAAAGATTACCCGATAATCAAGTCCAAAGATTGCTAAGCATGCAATTTGATAAGCAGGAAGTACAATATAGGAGAACGTATCAATGGTATTCTAAATATGCGATTGACTATATATAATCAACTCGATAAAAACAGTAGATAACCAACAAGCTAACAATAGCATTAGGAATTTTTTTACGTTCGTTATGAGTTCTTCCCCTTTAAATGGGGACTTGAACCATCATATTACATATTTTTTTCCTTAATTCTTTGTTTGGCTAGCCAAAAAAAAAAATTATTCAAACTAATTGTTTCGAGTGTTGACCAAAAAAAAAGAAAAATAACTTCAAAGCCCGTTCAACTTTAGACAAAAAAAAATGATCGAACTGCTCATTTGAATCCCTTTCGATTGTGCTTTTTGAGTTTAAAAATACTTAAAATTCAATGTTGACTTGAAAAATTATTTCGGAATTAATTGTGTATCCGAAATTTTAAAAAGATTAAATCTAAATAATTTTTTTGAAAACAATTCGTTTTTTGCAATAAAAAAAATTCATTGACAAAAATTTATTTTTTAAAATTCCGAGTTCACAATTAATCCCGAAAGAATTTTTCAAGTCAATATTAAATTTTCAGTATTTTTTTAGGAAAAAATCGAAACAGCATGACCAAAAGGGATTCAAATTTTGTTTCAAAATTCCGAGTTCACAGTTAATCCTGAAATAATTTTTCAAGTCAACGGTGAATTTTCAGTATTTTTTTGAGAATAAATCTAAACATCACGACCGAAAGAGATTTGAATGAACGGTATTGGTCACCCTTTTTTTTTTCCAAATTGAGCGGGTTGCGAAGTTTTTTTTTTTTTGTCAAAGGGTAGTTTGAATTTTTTGTTTGCTAGCCAAACAAGGAATTAAGGGGAAAGAAGTATGAAATCATTTTACGCACCAAAACCATGTAGTTTTGGTGCGCAACAGCCCTTGCTGTGCGGAATGCACAACAGGTCCTCTAATTCCGTGGGGACTCGAACCATTGAGACTTGAACCCGAAAAATAAATAAAGATGGGGACTTAAACCACATAAATCCACCTTGAAACTTGAACGCGAAAAGTAATAGACAGCACGAAGGTTTTCCATGTGTTTTATCTTTTATTTCAAGTTTTCATCAATTACCCAAGTACTCAACAACAACAACGTTAGTTGCCCAACGGCATAACAATAACAACGTACATAAGCATAGTATCAAAAGTAGAACAATACATGACGTCCGATGAATCCGAAATTTTAGATAATCCTTTCACCCTAATCTATCATTTTCGATTGAATAAGAACTAGATTTTCCAAATTCCACTGAGAACTCCATTAAATCATAAAAAAAAAACACCATATAAGCACAATCTACAAACTGAACTTTTATATGCAAAATCATAGAAAACTATGCACTAATGACATTTTTTGTTACTAAGATTCACAACTTAGGCGTGTTCTGATTTAAAAATAAACACCCACAGAGGTCAACCGCTAATCCTCCATCCCCAAATCAGAATGTAGTTAGAAGAATCTCAAAGCACACAATTGAACCAAACCAAGCCAAGCATAAAAATTCTGTTTGTATGGACATGATCGTGCAGTTATATTGTGATACATGAACAAAGATATTTTAGATATCTGATTTTATTCTGTATAAAAATTAAAAATTCTGTTTGCATAGAAAATTAAGAAGATCTTAAGGTACTAATTGAACCAAACCAAGCATCGAGTAGTTGAGTTAATTGTATTTGATGAAGTAAAACAAAGGGTATTTGAAATTTGAAAGTACTGACAATCTTAGTATCAGAGAAACTTATAGAGAATCCTCTACGGTTAAATTCGACAATTTACACTTTAATTCAAAGAAATCATACCTTCAGATCTAGAAAATTGAGAGAGAGAGAGAGAGATGGCTACAGGGTCGGGTCGGGTCGCGACGTGTCGTGGTTGGGTGGTAGATGTGGTCGTTGCCCTTCTTCCTCCTCTCCCCCTGTCTCTCTCTCTCTCTCTCTCCCTCTCTCTCTTGAACTGAACGCTGTATAGGAAATGAAGAACTAGGGCTCAATTTTGGGGTCCAAAACTGTAATGTTTAGTGACTTGCCTATAACACGACGTCGTTTTAAATGGACCACGTGTTCCCCTGTCTTGTTCGGGATCTAGTTCCTTGCATATAACAAAATTGTTTCTACTTATCTCGTATATTAAAAAAAATCAGACTGATCAAATATCGGTAGAAAAACGAAGTGCGTTTGTTTTGAAGTTTATTTGTACAATAATATTAACCATTTAAATTTTTTCAATTTATGTATGTACCCATATTGTATGAGTTCGATTTTTTTTTATTCCGAACGTCCTCGACGAGTCAAACAAAATGAACAATTTAATTTACTAATCTATACTCGAAATGAAACTTTTTATGAGTTTTGCACAAGTTTGATTTTTTTATCTTACATGTGTAAAAAAAGTTAAAAGTCTAATTTTTCTTAGACTATTCCTAGAAGAATCTGTAAGTAATATGATAGTAAAAGAGTACACTTGTGTGAAATTATTGTATTTCAATAAATGTATTGCTCTCGTAGTCTTGAGTTTACTTAAGGTTTTTAATACTGACTCTGGAACATATTATTTTCATTTCATGTGTTGTTAATTAATTTTGGAATTTTGCAAAATATATACATGTGATTCAAATTTTAAACTTTAAATTTTATCATATTAATTTTTTTTCTTTTCAAAAGTGTCCCGTACGGCAAAAACATCCCCGTAATATATATATGTTCTAACAAAGATCCGTGCTACGCACAGAATTTTAGCTTAATATATAAATGTGTAAAAATATTAATGGTTAATTTTATTTTTCTTTTAAAAAAATAATGTCCTACATATGGAATCAAGACTTGATATACAACAAAAATAAAAGATATTTTCTATAGCAAAATTCTAACGGCACCACGTTATTCATTTTTCTTCAAATTTTTTATTTGATCTCATTTTACAAAATAATATAATTTTAGATTTACCCTAATAAGATTGGCTGGGCAATTTTTTTTGCTCAACAAAATTTTTTTTTATTAACCTTTGGGAATTGAATGGGCAATAGAAATTTATATATTCAAAGAATTATATGATTAAAAATAGAGCGGATAAAAACTTACACTTGAAGTATGAGTTAGAATGATTTAAAATATGTATATCAAACTCTTTAAGTTTAAATCATTAGACGTAATTGCCATTAAAAAATAAAAATTAAGTAGTTAATATATTATAAGCTAATTCATCTAGCTAATTACCTTATATATTAACAAGTCCTTATCTAGGCAATGAAGGAATCTTCTACCGTCCTCTCTTATCATTATCTACCTCACTCTAGCTACATCTATCTAAATAAATGAATTTGCCAAGTTAGATACCAACTAACCTTACCTGTTTTCCCTTTATCAGCTCAATGATGCCCAAGACACTGACCGCCACTCTCTCGAGGTCTAGAACTGTCAACACAGACGTCGCCGAAGTCACCTCCAACCGTGTACACTCATCTTCTAGTTGGGGTCCTTTAAATCAACAAACCGGACGATGTCTGGTGGGACTCAAACCTATATAGAACAACACTTGGGATGACGCCCAGAACAACATTTGGCACGACAACCACCAATACCAATTTTATAACTTTTCATTTAACGTCTCATACTTGTCCTCCACATAATTTCATTACCTATAATGTTCACTCAATACCATCTGCTGTCTTGTTATAGGTGACATTCGAACCAGTGTCTCTAAAGCAAGTTCTAGGTTTTCCAAACAAGTCACAATCAAGAACTGTTTCCATTCTACTATGATTTGACAGCACGACAGCTATACTAGTGTCAAACGAGCAGTACAACAACCATGTCACTATTTGCCACTAAGAATGATGGTTAGCATGATGGATGTAAACCCAACACTTAACCATACCTTAGGTAGCACGATAGTCGTACTCGAGACAACTACACTATTACCATTATCAGATTCACACAATCCTTCTTGCAATTCCTGTATCACATGCATAGTCCAATCAACGCAAAGTCAACATATAAATATGGTTAAAGTGGGGCAACCTTCCTTCACGGAATCTCACGGGGATCCATGGTCATAAACATTGTAAACGTGCATGCAGAGGTGAAATACAGTATGGAAATATAGCTCAAAATGCCCGAGCAACATGCTAGAATTTGCTAGATTTTAAGAGGTCACTCGAGAGAATGGCTAGAGCCCTCTCATGTGATCTATTGGATTATGAATTCTAACTTTCTAGTTACCGACCAGCCTCAATCAGAAATCACAGAGTTCGCTCGAGCGGGCAAAGCTCACTTGAGCGGTCTATTAAATTAATAACTATGGATTTCTATGACACAGGACAGAATCAGACAGAAACAAAAGGGTCGTTCGAGTGCCTTGTCATCTTCCCTAGATTCTAGTTGTAGGGTTTCTACAGAAAAAAAAAAAACAATCCAAACCATAATTTATGATTTTTGGTCTAAAACAATAATTAAACTTAGAAATAGTGCCTTGATGATCTGAAATCATTTCACCCATATCTATTTCACCAATTTAAAACGACAATAAGATCAATTTCAAACTTTAAAGAAATTAGAAAACCATGCTCCTTAAACATAAATGCAAATGAAATAATTTACTATAATCTGATCTCTATGAGTTGGTAGTGCAATCTCCTACCTCGATTGGTGGATTACAACGAAGAATACCTACGGATTTGATGAATAGTGTGCAGATAGAATCTCTACTCTCCAAGTCAAGAACAACCCTTCAAACTCACTCTCTCTCTCTCTCTCTCTCTCTCTCTCTCTAACCTTCTAATTTCAAATTCGCATGAGAGAATAATATCCTAACTGCATTTAAATAACTAATAATCCTCATAAAATAAGTAATAGACCCCATAATCACTGATTAGTTTGCAAGAAAATGATTTTGCTCCATTAATGTTCTTCAATACAGTAATTGTGCGTTCAAGAATTCGAACAGACTACTCAAACAACCTAAGCTCGTTCGAGCCAGCTTGCAAAAAAATTGTTAATAAAATTATTAATCTAATCGTGCCCTGTCACTTGGCGCGCTTTTGATCAAAAGGATAAATATTGGTTTGGATTTGATTTGATTTATTTATAAGGATAATTATTCATTTAAATTTGACTTGATTTGTTCAAATAATAATTACATTATTTGTATAGAATAAAGTTTTATTAACTAATTTTGGAACCAATCAAATTCTGTCACTTGGCATACACAAAGCGACTATCACAAAAAGTCACTCTGTAATACTACATAGTATAGATAGATACTGATCACCATCCATGTCTGACTAAGGGCCCCTATAGATTAATTTTTTGAGTGTTATTGTCACTGTAGTTTTTGTCATATTTTGTCAATTTTTATTAAATTTGTGTCAACTTTTTTGAATTTATTACTCATCTTAGCAATTAATTTGAAAAGTAAAAACAAAATTATAAACAAAATCACTAAAAGTGAAACAAATTTAAAATTATTTTCAATACATTTAAAGTCGTCTTATCCAAACTTTTTTCAGTTTCGATTTAAATTTTTATATTTTTTTATTCTTTTCGTCCAAAAAATATAAGGAAAAAAGTAATGAAAATAAAAATTTAGTATTATTTACTCTATTTAATAACAATAATTTGTTTCGAATTCCTTTTGCAATACACATGCATTTTTATAAGGTCTAGCCTATACGAGCATCTCTAGTAGAAATAGTCATTTTGTAATACACAATAATTTCTTTCAGACTCATTTTATTTGATAAAATAATTAATATTATGACACTTTGTGAGTGATTAATAAAATTTATTTAGATCAAAATATAAATAAATAAAATGTCTAATTATTTTACTAGCCTCTAATTAAACTTAAAACAAATATGTTTTCCTAAGTATTTTGGCTAACAAGACTCGTATAGAAAGCCTTATCGGAGATGTTCAAACCTGTCCGAATTATCCTTACCAACCTGATGTGGCCCACAGATGTTGAAAATTGAATGAGTGATGAAGGATTTGATACTGGAGGGGAGCAATGTTTCTTTCACATTTATTTGTTCAAAACAGGAACCCAATAGTCATTGGTGACAATAGGTAATCGATCTTCAAACAGTAAACAAAATACAGGGGTGAAGTAACAACGAAATGGGTTTGTACACGACGGTGATGGGCGGCGTAACGGAGTACACAGGCTTGTCACCTGCGGCCTTCTTCACAATACTGGGGATGATGGTTGTGGTGTATAAAGTGGTGTGCGGTTTCTTCGTAGCCGCCAACGACTACGTGGCCGTCAAGAAGGCCAACACCTACACTTTCCGCGAACCAGTCCAATTGGGGGATGTGACCGAGGAGCAACTCAGAGCCTACGACGGCTCCGATCCTGAAAAACCCTTGTTGATGGCTATCAAAGGGCAGATCTACGACGTTTCTCGCTCCAGGTTGGTACTTTTCCTTCTTCTTTCATGAGGAGGTTTTCAATTCTCTTCTTTTTGTTTGGATGTTTGGATTTGTCCATGAAAGTACCGAGCTGTTTCAGCACCCGTTAGTGGTTTTTCGTCCAACCAGTGTTGGCCTTTATGATCCTGAACGGATAATTGGAACCATTAGCTAGTAGGCCAGAGGCCTCGCACGAAAGATTAACGTAGGGATATCAGGACACGTCATGAGATGATAGTTGTATGAGAAATAATATACGGTGTTGAAAATCATATTGTCTGTATGATTTGTTCATAGAGCAATTGATGTCTGATGAACCTAGTTTTTTTGTATGAATAATTTTCTGACCCACGAGATGAGCTGTGGCCCGGGATGGGTCCATAACACCCAAACTAGATCGAACTGGTTGATGAAACTGGGAGAGATCTGATTGCGAATGAGAAATTTCTTGTGTTTTACTCCCTGTAATTTCTATGAGTTTTTTTGGCATCATCCAAATAGAGAATATTGGGTTTGTTAGTTGCTCTTCAGCTTCAAGCCTACAACTAGGAGGTAATACTGCTAATCGGTGGACTTTTCCGGAACTAGGTTAGAGTACTACTTTTGAAGTATGTGTATATTTGCAATGAGATAAGTAGCACTAACATGTGCACAAGACATGAACACAACACCTATACGACGATTCAGAAATTGCAAACTAATGGAGGCACCTGTCGTGCATAAGGAAAATTTCCCTAATCTTAACTAGAGCTTTCTACTTCATTTGATACCTGAGATGTGTTTCACGAGTGTTATGTGCATGTTCTAGAGTATTCCTGGAAGGACAGAGAACTAAAGTGAAATTAAAATTGGACACTTGTGATTTGAGAGTCGAATATGTGTTTGGACTCAAGTGAGTCTTCCAAGAGTGTCGGTGTTCAAGACGTGTCTGACATTGTCTATGTTCAATGGATCCTTCTAAATGTATAAAGTATGTGTGTCGGCTACTTGACAATTAGATAAGGGTATGAGATCCATGTCTGACATGCTTAGTTGGACATCCTCACAGTAAGCACATTTTGTAACTTGGATTTGTTGTTAGCGATGCACAGAACTCGTATAGTACTCATGAATTGTCCCAAGTACTGAAAAGTGTGAATATGTTGGCGTGTCCCAGTGTCCTTCAGATAGATATTGACCTAGACATATCCCCAACCAGACATTTGTATCCAAGTCGGTGTTAACTTCGACGATGTGTCTGTTCTTCATTAGCAATGATCATTTATTGTGATTAGCAATGGCCAATTGCTTGCATAATGTTCAGTGCAGAGGAGCATTTCTTGAAACCTTCTGGTTTTTGCTGGCCATTCTATTGTCTTGCATGGATCTTTTATTCGCTGTTGGTATTTGCACTCGTTTATTCAGTTATCTTACAATTGAATTGTTTAGTAGTTAGTTTTAGGAAATCAAATTACAAGTTTCTAGCTTCTATTCCATGACCAGTTTCTTTGTGGAAATAATTTTTGAGCACGTGGAAGTTTTGTTTTTGTTTTTGTTTCTCTTCTCTCGGTTATTAATTTTATGTAGAAAACATGGGATTGTGAAGGGCTTGGGAATGTTATGTTTTTTCATGGTAGTGTTCAGTTCCAAGTAACGAGGAGCTACTGATTTAGTGGTAAAAAGGTGGCCTACTAACTTGAGGTTATGGCTTTGAACTTTTGGGGGAGACACTTGTTCCAATTAACATTTTCAAAGGCCTAAGTTGAGGCTCACCTCGAGGTTCCCATCAAGGTAATGTCTAAAAAATGCCTTGTTTTGAATTTGTGCTTTATCCTCCAAATCAAATGTATACGCCTTGCCTATGGGGTTTTGCACTAGGTACTTACTTTGCACAATTTTACGCATTTCATGTGAGTTATGAACTTTTGGGGAACAACCTGGCCTGCAGATCCCATTATCGTCCTCAACATATCAATCTTCGATCGAAACTAGCTATTGATATGATGGCTAGAAGTAATATTATGATTGTCATATAAAAAGTGAGGAACTAAATAGATGTCACATATGTACATTGCTTTTAGCTTGTTACACTAATTGAGCTTTAGCTATACTCTTATATTCCGCCATGTATTCTAGGTTTAGAGGAGCTTAACTTTTATTTAGTATGGCTATTGTTCTCTTTTGTTATAAGTCAACTCCTCGACACTTTTGCCTCACCCCGTGAGGGATGAAATGCCAGGAATAGGACATTCGCCTTTGACAGCACTGGTGCCAATAATGCCAAAGTTTAGGTTTGTAGCCAATCTATCCTCGCATAGGACATTCGCCTTTCAAGTGAATAATTAAAGTAGGAATTCTCTTCTTTCTACCTTCCCTTCTTTCTTTTTGTATTTCCATTTTTGGCATTCCTGTTGTGCGTCTATATGAGAAGCAGTAATCTTACAATTTTGAAGAAATCAAATTATGGGGAAAACAGGATTGTTTAATCAAGTTAATTCATCGTGAGGTTCTTTCGTTACTTGGTGTAATCTTCTGTTGCATGTCAAGAATTATACAAATTAGTTCTTAATTCTGCAGGCAATGCTTCTGGAGTTACGGGTATGTCAATGAGTTTTTTTACTGTTGAAATTAAATTGAACATTTTGTGCCATCTTTTATTTTCCTTCTGTTTGTTTTTCTTCTAATGTCTTGTCCTTCCTCAAAACTCGGAGGAAATCAAAGTGACAATAGATAACTGGATGCAAGGAACATGAGAAACATCAAGTTCTAAATACCTTTGTAGTCCTTTTGCACAAGTGGGGCCAGTAATTCGAAAAAATTGTGAAAACTCAAATAGTTTTTTTTTTTTTGGTTTTGTTTTGGAATGCCTGTTCATATGGTAAAAAGAAGGGGATTAAGATACACATCTTCTAAGACATGTCCTTGAGACAATGGGTTTTGGGCTTTGTTTTGGAGGAAACTAACACATATGAAGTGCTAAAATATAGGTGTGTTTTTTTGGCTAAATGAAGTGTAAAATAGCAAATCATAGTCCTTATGAAAATGAGCCAGATGGAACTGCATACTCTCAGGCTTTGGTTGTTTCACTCTGAAATATTTTCCTTGAAAAGGTTTACCCATTTCTATAGTGTTTGGTCAGCTTAGAGGTCATAAAACATTTATAGAGAAGTAATTTTCACCATTTATAGAGAAATAATTTTCACCGCATGGCCCAAATTGATTTAGTCCCAAAAAGTCCTCAAATTAGTCCTTTATCCTTCACAGGTGAACTTGCATGCACGCCATTGACTTTCCTTTGTCGCAATTATACCTCAGATTTGAATGTGAATTTTGATGCTCTCATGCAGCAACAAACGAATTGTAGGATCAAATGGATTCACTAAAGCAATAAACAAACAAAAAGGCAGTGTCATATATACACACGTTGCAAATTGTTATTTTATTTTTCGTTTTTTCCATTTTGCTAGGATTAGACTTTGTTCATGGTAGTCTTTCTCCAGTGTGTAACATTTGTTCTTAAACTGATTTGCAACTTGCACAACGCTGGAAACTCAAACGAAATCAAGATTCATTATACGTCAGGCTTGGATGTCAATTTTGATGCTCTCATGCAGCAACAGACAAATTGATAATTGTGGGCTTAATATAAAAAGGAGGGATCAGATGGATTCACTGAAAGAACGTATTAAAAGGCAGAGGCATGTATACACACGTATTCATGTATGTGCAGCTCTGTGTGTGCATGTGTGCTTATACATAGATTTACTTGTTCTTTTTGTTTTTACCTTTTGCATTTTTGACAGGTATAGATAGTTTTGTTCATGGGAGTCTCTGTCCAGTTTTTAACTTTTGTTATTAAACCTACTTGCAACTTGCAAGTGTCAACCAAACACTGGAAACTGAAATGAAGTGAAGATTCGTTTCTGCAAAAACAGCTTCTGTGGGAAATGGTTTCCATTGCAACATATTTTAGATAAAAAGAAATGGAGCATTATACTTGATCTCATAATGCTAATTTGTGACACCATTTTTTCTGGTGTGTGTTATTTTTGTTGTTGTTTGTAGCTGAGCCCACGTAGTTGGCATCTCAAATGAGTTACTAATTGTAGTGGACTTCACATGCAGGATGTTCTATGGTCCTGGTGGGGCATATGCCTTGTTTGCTGGTAGGGATGCGAGCCGAGCCTTAGCTCTGATGTCATTTGATCCTCACGACCTTACTGGAAATATTGAGGGTCTCAGTGCTGCTGAGCTTGACGTCCTGCAGGACTGGGAATATAAATTCATGGAGAAATATGTTAAAGTCGGGCAAATAGTTTCTGAAAGCAAACAAATTGAGACTGAGCCTACTGAAAATGGGAATAAAATTCACGAGGCCAAGCATATGGAAGAAAATGGAGAACATCAGCCGCTGATTTCAGAGTGACAATTTTTCAGAGCCAGTAACTGATGATCTAATATGAGCTCAAGCTGAAGCTGAAAGCTTGATTAAGCATCTGAATTGGTTCATATTTCTAGCAATTGGTGCTGTTTATGGTTGTAGAGCCCGTAT
Source organism: Arbutus unedo (assembly GCA_014822125.1). NCBI lineage: Eukaryota > Viridiplantae > Streptophyta > Magnoliopsida > Ericales > Ericaceae > Arbutus > Arbutus unedo. The sequence goes on along the minus strand of JABCMJ010020854.1, from coordinate 15,153 downwards.
AGTAATGTGAACAGTAACATGTGAAATTTGAATCGCTTGCTTGCTCCAGTAGTGATGATTGGAAATAAGAATGGTGCTATATGTTTTAAACTATTGGCTGTAGAATTGATATGTATTAGTCTCCTCCAGTTGTCCGGAGCTCTGGCACACTTGGGGTCTTTTAAAATAAAAGTTTTCTGTTATTTTATTATATGCTACTACTTTTTACGAGATGCAGCTGAAGGAAGCAGCCGCCACCCTAAAGTGTATATTTAGGCGTAGTATGCTTGCTGCAAGCTTCAAAAGGTTGCAGGAGATTTGCTGGAGGCGGCTAACGTTCTGCTTTTATATCAACATTGCCACTAATTCGTATGGTGGCATGGTACATTTCGTCCCTTGCTTCCTTATTTCTTTGCTCTGGTAATCTAATCTATTTAAGCAAGTTTTGAACCCCTTTCCCTTTGCTCTCATACCTAGACTCTTTGGGAATTAGAAGTCGCTTTATACACTTTTCAAGACAGAATCCTACTCTTTTGTGTGTCCCTATCTGCTCTCCTTGCCTAACCGGTGTTTCTTTAAGTGGCTTTCTCGAAACACAATGGTAGTTGGTTGTTTTTTCAGTTAAGTTTTTAGCAGCCCCGTGTTACCAACCAGTTTAGGGAGCATGTATTGAACGTATCCACCACATTCCATTTATATGTACCGGATGAATTGAAAACAACCCTTCATAGGAGAGTTCCATGGGAAATGCTAAAAAAATAGCGCTTCATATACACCAGGAGTTTCATGGGGAATTTCAATCCCATTAATGCTCTATTGCTATTATTTGACTCGGGCATTTCGTAGTCCCCCCTGATTTCTGCATTGTTCAAGTTTGTTTGGCTGAGTTTGCAAGGACTCTGGTTGGATTTTGGATGCGCCAGTGGTTTTTTTATGTCATTGGGTGAAGAACGAAAGGAAGAAAGAAGCAAAGAGAACAGCAACAGTGGATTTTGCGTATTTCTTGTAGTATCGTTTTATGCCTTTGTTCTCTTTGTCAGTTGTTTTAGTTAAATATGAACGTCTGTTCTTTTTTTTCTTTTCTGTAGGTGCAAATCTCTAACTGATATTAGAGCCAAAATACTTAGATTAGAAACTAGACTCAAATAGCTTTCCAACGGATCACACCGCGTGCAAATCAACGTTCGGATATGGCCAGACGAGCCCGCAAAGTTTGGCTTGCGTGTAGTTCTAAGTTCGTGGTTGTGAAATTGATTGTGTTCACAATTAACTTTTGCATTTTTTTAATTATCATGCTGCCGGGCCATGTGATCGAGAGTACTAATCTGTCTTTTAATTTGTACGGTTACTCTTTAAAAGTTATGGTCACATAATTGATTGTACAGTCGAATGATTGAGAAAAGACAAAAAAAATCCGTCATTACAAAGTTTATTTGATCTGCATATACATAAAATTATTTAGTCTTTCTGCATGTGTATCATAGCAGAAAATAATATACTTTCCTATTCTTCCAAGTCCTTAATATCTATAAATAGAGCCCTACGTGCAGAACAATATTTTTATTCAAAAATAGATTAATCACGTAGATATATAATAATTTCATGATTTATAAAACCAAATGCTGATTTACATAAAGTTTGCCACAACGAATACTCGTATCTAGGAGTTGACATGCTGTAATGAAATTGAAACGACATTGGTTTGTGAGTATGTCGCAACTGACACCTACCTTAAATTATTCCTTCTGCAAGAAAGATGAAACTCGACGCTTATGGGTATCTAATTACTAGTGTGGATGCTGCCCGTTGAGGCATAGGCCCACACAAAAAATTGTTTGTAAACTCTCAACGCCTATTCCTTTGTTTTGATGTTTTAGTACTTTGTTTAGTTGATTTTGAGTTTTTGAAATAAATTTCTAGATATGTAGAACATGTTGAAAATTGGAAAGGATTGTTGTCAATGAATTTTTTCATAGCAATCGGAAAGTCCCGTTAGTTACACAGCCTAAGAGTCTTCATAATGACTCCACTATTTACCATTTGTGACGTATGCAACCAAATAATTTTTTGGTTTCATCATTCCAAAGGTCTCTCTCATGGTTCTTTATATATCAATATGATTTTTGGTTGTTAGACACACCAAATTTTGTCAACAATAAACTTTCACAATTTCTTTTTTTCAAGTGAGAGAGAGGCAGGCATAAGAAGTTCGACCGAACGAGGTTAGGTGTTACTTCGTTTGTGAAGCCGTTTTACACTGGGAGATATACACCTAAGTAAGCCTCCAACACCCATGATGAGACGACGATTTTGTCTTAAATGAACTATGTGAAACACAAGAAAGAAACTATGTGAAACACAATACTCGATTGGGTTTTTTTTTTTTTGATTAATTTTCCATTCATGTTCTTTACGTTTATGTATTTTACTTTCGATTTCAATGATTAATGGAATAGATGTATGTTTTCTGAAATTTCTGTGTACTATACGAATCTACTTCGTAGCATTTCCTGACAATCTTAAGACAAACTAGCGATTGATTCGAATTCTGGTATTTGTTTAACAAAGCATATTATGTTTCTGGAAATATACTAACAGATTAATTTTGGGTGATCCGTTTGATATTCGATTTTTTTAGAAAATATATTTTGTGTTTTGGACTAACCATTTTATGCATATCAGCTGCTTGTTATCGAACAAGAACAATTGAAACCAATTCGATACTCGAATTTGGATTGACAATCAATTCAGTTACGGCATGTTAATCAATCTCAACCAGTGGTAGAGGTTCGAGCTTGGCCTAGTGGTTTGGTCAGGCTCAACCTATTTGGTCAGGCTCAAACCTCGGTTGCATGATGATCTGCTTGGTCATGGTTAGTCGTGCGCGACTCAACTTCAGATCAGTGGTCAGCCGTTGTTAGCGAATTGCCCAAATCTGTTTGGGTTCGGCTCAGCCAGACCACATGGTCAGTTTAGACCAATAGCCTCTGGAGCAGTCCATTCGGCTGAGCCAAGACATTGCTCGGCCAGACCTTGTGTTGTCAGCTCGGGTCAGTCAGCCTCTAGACCAGCCTACTCGGTTTCGGCCTTGACACTACTCAACCAAGACCATGAGTGATCGGCATGGATCAGTCACTTGGTCTATTGGTCGATTCTATCAGTAGTACTCAGCAGGCTTGGTATACTCAACCTAAAGTATTCAGCCAGTGGTCAACTTAAGTACTCAGCCCTAGTACCTGGCAGTGGTGTACAACCAGTATTTAGACTGATCTGCTCGATATATAGGTGAATGGATCAGCAAAACACCTTATGGTAACGAACATTGTATACCATTTATCTTTTAGGGGCCCTGTCCTCAACCCCCTGTCAAGAACAATATTCCCTGGACCCATGCAACCTGACCACTGAGGGCATTGCCCCCTTGGACCCCCCTATAGGAGGCTCTCAAACTCCCACCAAGGAGCAATGCCCCCTAGGACCCCTGAGGGTACACTAAGGCATGGCGGTTTGTGGGATAGAAGTTGGTCATAAGTTTAATTGTTGTTCAATTATGTTATGTTATATCTTCATATATAAGATCTTTTACTTATGAATTTTTTATCTTATTTTTAGCAAAAATATCAACTAAGAACATGCCTACCAATGTGACTGGGTCAGACAGTGGTCAAGCAAGTGGCAATGCTAGTGGAAACGGAAACGAGACTTACGTTAATGCTGCCTTACCAAATGTACCATTCGCCCATATTGATAAGCTGGAGAAATTCGCTGGCATTGACTTCGAGAGATGGCAACAAAATATCTTGTTTACCTCATCACTTTAAACCTTGCAAGATTCTTGATTAAGGATGCTCCTATCGTGGACAAATATGAGACTGACAAAGAGATGTTGTCAGCTCTAGATGCTTGGAAGCATGCTGACTTTCTGTGCAGAAATTATCTCATGAATGTTTTGGATAATTCTTTGTACAATGTCTACTATGAGACAGCATCTGCTAAGAAACTAAGGTAATCCTTAGACAAAAAATACAAAATCGAAGGTGTTGGCATCAAGAAATTTGTGGTTTGGTGGTTCATGGATTTTACCATGGTGGATTCGAAGACTCTGGGAATTCAAATCCAAGAACTTCAACTTATCCTCAACGAGATCAAAGATGAAGGAATGAAATTAAGTGAAGCCTTCCAAGTGGCTGCTATGTTCCACAAGTTGCCCCCAACATAGAAGGAATTCGAGCTATTTGATGTTCAAAAATAAGAAAATGATCTTGGAAGCTCTTTGGATAAAGAGCTAGATTGAGGAAGAGAACCAGAGTATAGACAAGAGCCTGTCATCCTCTTATATGTCCAAAAAAAATGTCATGGAGCATAGCCAAAACTCTTGAACTCGAAAAAATTGTCAGCCAAGCAGTCTAGCAACAAAAATTAGGACCCAAGGGTGGCCACCAAGAAACAGAAGGCGAAGTTTCAAGACCAATGCTATAACTGTGACAATGTGGGATATCGCTCTACTGATTGTCGCTAGCCAAGGAGAAATCCAGATGAGCATCGTGCTAGAGCTCATGTAATTGAAGATTTTTCAAAAGAAATGATTAATATCAACTTGTCTGCCGTGGTGTCAAAGATAAACCTGGTTGGTTCAAATCTGAAGGAATGGTGGATTGACAATAGGACAACCCGCCGCATCTATTCTGATAGGAAGATGTTTGCTTTCTTCAAACCTGCAACTGATGGTGAGAAGCTTTATATGTGCAATTCGACTACATCCAATATTGAAATAATATGGAATTCATTTAGTTGAGTAGAAATTATATTTACTAAACACCATTGAAATAATAAATTAATTCAATTAGAATGAAAATCAACAATATATATTAAAACAAAACTCAACTTAAGTGGCGAGGGCATTTGGTGTGAATATGGAGTTAGGAAGAGAGCAATGTTATTAATGTTGTCTCATACTGGTCGAATCACCGACTTATCGTTCTGGTCAACATTCCAGTCTAATTAAACATAATTAAAACTAAAATCATCAATTGTTATTTTTTATAATTTATTTTTAAATTGTGATACTTTATTTTATGTCTAATATGATTTTTTATTAAAAAACATTATTTAGAAAATGTATATTAATTTTAATGGTAAATTCAAAACAGTACACCAGTAAACATCAGTATAAGTACGTACCGTACCAGTAATAAAATTAATATGTTCGTCAATACAAAATTGATAACTTTGATACAGAGAGAGTTTGGGAATAAACGAGTTTAGAATGTATATATAAGAGAGAGTGAAAGAAGGTGTAAAATGAAGTTCTCCAAAAGTTGGTATGCTTACATCAGCATTTACTCACTGTTCATGGCAGGGGAATAACGAGGAAAGTGAAAAATGAATATTTTGTAAAATGAAAGAGAATAGTGAAATTGTCAAAATTGGAGAAATGACGGTGATTGTGTCAGAAACCTCCAAAGAGGTATGTGAAATTTACCCATAAAAGTGTTACTTTTCACCTATATCCCACTTACCAAAACAAACCTGACATAATAATCTACCCTGCTCTATTATATTCACTCCATATTCCTCCAAAACTTTTTCTGCTAACAAATGGACCACAACGGTTAGATATGCTAGCCTATAGCAATAAATAGAACTGGAAGCAAAATTTATCAAACCAAGGTTATGACTTCTCATTGTATCATAGCATCATTGCCCTAACTATTACGGATCCTAACAAGGCCATTGCACAACTACCACTCGATGCCATTACACGACTACCTCTACAGTTATGACTTGATGGGCTATGTTGATGGCCAACATCTATGCCGGCAGGAAACCATAGGCACCCCGCCTACAGCTTTTGGGTGTGGCAAGACCAACTTCTGTTCCGAGAGGTCCATACCATCCCATCCAGTAGATTGAACACATTTAACCCCAGAGAGATACGCCAAGGGGAAATGCTTGGATAGGACAAAGATATGTTTGAAGCCGTCTCGAGACATACCTGTGTCTGAACTATCTGCTGGATAAGGCAAGCAGCAGCGCCAGATCAAGGGAATTAACATTCTCAAATCAAAAGAATCTGAAGAACACTAGGAGAGTCCACAGAATCAGACCTTTTCCTCATGAATAAAATGTATCTCTAGAACTCAACTCAAAATTTCCTTAACCTCGGTGAAGCATCACCACACCCAACATTAAAAAGCAAAAAAAAAATTTAAACCAAAAGATAAGATTATGAATAACAACAAACTGCCTCCCCAACCAAACAAGCTAAAATGCAATCCTGAGTGATATTTAGGCACATCAGCATTAGTAACATGTGCAACTGAAAAGCTAACCGAAGCTATTCCATCTCAATTTGTCTTAGCTTTGGGAGCCTTCTTCTTTTGTCTCCTTGGCATTGAGTTCTTCATACCAATAAAGAAGAGCAATGCCCCGAGCAATGCCAAACTCTGCATGCAAGAACGTAAAACTGATCAATTCCTATTACTTCATTTTCAGGTAACAAATGCTATATATCAAGAGACAAAACATGAAGACAAAAGATCCTCTTCCGTAGACAAGTCAAATTGGCTGACCTGCGTAAACTTGACAAAAAGCTGAGCAAATTCTTTCTTATCAACATCGTAGTTGTAGAAGTCAAACAAGATTGGAGTAGCAATTGCCTGGTGCAGAAGCTGCACATAACATAATAGTGATCCGATAATGATAAATCACTGAGAAACAGAGGATGAAAAGAACAAAAGTTACAAAACAAAACAAAACAAGGTCAGAAGACAGACCAGTAGATAAGCTCCAAGAGAGCTACCAAGGATGAAAAGAAGGCTCCCAAGACCCTTCACAGCTACAGCTGCGGCAACTAGATACTGGATCTGTAATTAACAAGACTTGACGTTGTACATCTTGAAGAATTGCAACTTTGTTTAATCCAACAATAGCAAACTTTGGAAGTAATAATACAGTTGTTTCTTACTTCTACATCAGGCACTTGCAGCCCCGTCTGCACTGACACATGTTTTGAGAAAGCATCCAACTTTGGTCTCAAGGACTTCGCCGCCGGCCCCCCATCAGTGCCAAATTCATTGAACCTAAAAGCAGGGATGGACAGTAATAAGTGAAAATTTCAAACCAGGAAGCATGAAGGCATTTCTGTTACCACATTCTGAGAGGCAAAACAGAGACAAACTAACAAGCAACACACACCACACCATGCCTTGTGCCTCCAGAAAGAAAATCTATTGCTAAGTACTGGTAAGGAGAATGCAGTGTTCTAAAAATCGGACTAATCAGCTGATTAATTGGCAATTAGTAGGTAGTCGGCTTCCCACCGATGCAACTGAAATCGGTTGGTCATTTAGGCGGGGACTAAGCGACGACTAATCGGACTAGACGATTAGTCAGCTGATGAGAAAAAAAGATCGGCCTAAAAAAAAAGACATAATTTAGCTGTTTAGGTAGGGTTATTACAAGAGTTACAAAAATGGTTACAGAACTTACGGCTCATCTTCCAACGACTGCAGTTTCATCGAATTTTGGCAATTATAGTTTCATCGACTTCCAGCGACTACAGCGATCTCGATCTCGATATAGCTGCAACAATCTCGATCGCGTACGCCTCTCTCTCTCTCTCTCTCTCTCTCTATCTATCTATCTATCTATCTATCTATCTATCTATCTATACATCGAAACAACACATGCACAAGGATAGATTGTCGACGGTGGTGATGAAGAAATTGAGCCCAGTTTGAGATTTACATGGGAGATGGTTGGAGAAGTTATGGGAGTGGATGAAACCCTTCAACCAAGAAGAAGTGCTAGAAATGTTGAAATGCGAGAACTACATGAAGAAGATTTTGAATCGGAAGAGGAAGATGGAGATTTTGAGTTTGAGTCCGACAGGAATCAAGTCTTGAGGGATATGGAAAGGAAACTGAGGAGATTAATATTGTTTGAGATTTTATGTGTAATATGTGACTTATTTTTTCTTCACTAAGTTTGGAAACTTAGACCTTGTAGGAATATTTATTAAAAAATGGAAAAAAATCTAACTAATCCTCCTAAGCCGATTAATCTCCTATTATTAGGCCTAGGCGATAGAAGGTCCCCCACCGCCCGACTAGCGCCTAGCGATTTTTAGAACATTGAGAATGACATCATTATCACGCAACTCTTGGTGGTCATCCAACTCATGCCACTCTCAAACCTACTCTTGGATTGTCGTACATTCGATTTATGATCAAGCACACGTAAGACAAGTTTTCCAAAGGAGAGAGGAAAGAGGAAAAAGGATATTCTAGAACATACAACAATAACATATTACAAATCCATCCCCTTGGATAGTGGGAAAGGGACCAAAGAGCAGTATGCTAATTAGTTCCACAGCAAAGAGTCCCCACATCAATTTCCTTCAGAACACTTGGACAACCAAGCTTTTTCATAACTAAATTAATTTTCCAGCTTTGCAGCTTTTTCTTATGTAAAATCGGAGAAAAAGAACTAAAATTTGAACTAAGATCCAATGTTTCTTGATGGTGAAGTAATATAAAACAAGGGTCATAACCAATTTGAATTAAATGGGCGTCCACACCTTCTAGATGCCAAAATTACTATTCTAATGCATAACAATCAACAGTCTGCAAATCATTCATCAAATATCAATTAGATGCAGAACTCCAACTAAATCTCATTATCTAGGTTGATAGTGAATGAAGGTATAGGGAGTTGTCACGGAATCAACCAGGATTTTGCATATTACTCATCGGCCATCACATGGCTCGATTAATGATATCTTGGATCTTTTTCTTTGTGTATGTTCAGAATTGGGTTTCTTTCGACCCAGCTCGATGGTTGTGGTTCTTCTATATAGGGGTATTTGGAGCTCTCCAGTATTTTTGAACAAAGATGACTCATTGTATTCTTCTTTTTCACATAGAAAAGACTCCGATGTTGATGTCGCATATTGGTTTTCAAGCTAAACCACATAAATGGTTGGCATTATTTGCGTGATTGCTCTTCTATTGTTTGTTGTTTTCTGAGTGATTATTACATTACATAAGCAAGATACCATTTTGGTATTCCTAGTTTTCCATACAAAGGCGTTAATTCCTAAATTGTAATTGGCAAATTCCATGGAAATTAGAGTTTTAATCTAGCTGAACTTCAAGTTTAAATAGGATTCTGATTAGATTAGATTTGGTTGATGATAGTGTTGTTCTAATACTCAAATTCGTAGTTGGATAGGCTTTTGAGATCTCAGATAATGTTTTGGAAGAGTTAGAATCGGAATCAAAGTTGCATTGGTTAAAGACGTCAGAAATTCGTTCATATGAACAGGCCCTCGAGCGAGCTCCTATTTTCTGCACAAAAACTACAATATGTCCCGAGATAATGCGAGCTCCTATCAAAATATACTGTGTGGGTAATATCTTGAGAGTGCTAATGATTAAAAATTCAATTTCTTGATTAAGCGTTTCTCGATAATCGATTTCTTCAATAATCTTGCGAAGCCCTTTGAAGGAATTCATAGGCAATCTTGGAGGATAATCTCAGGAGGAGTCCTGCATATAGATCATAAGTTTGAGAAGTCAAATCTTGAAGGCGCATCTATCAGAACAGTTTAGAAGAGTCTAGGTTTGATTGTGAGAAATTCTATTATATAGCAATTTGCTTTATAGTGTTTACTTCACTCCCGTGAATTTTCATTTTCCACGTACATTTGTGTGTTATGCTTCCTTGCATTCTTTATTTACTGATATCGCATAATCACATACATTAAATCACAGATTTGTTCAAAAAACTTAAAATTAGATAACAGTAAATCAATTAACGCTTTATTGCACACGATTTTCCAAAAGGTGATGATGTAGACACAGAATTCAATACTTTTTAAGAAAATGACAACATTCAGTTTTAACCACAAGACCTGCTTCTCGTAGCTGCTAGACTGAAACTAGAAGTCAACTGCAGGTTGAAAAGAGTACCTCAACTGCTTCATAATTTGAAAAGGGTGGGATACCAAAATTCTGAAGCAGGAGAGGATGTGATTTGAAGAGATGAAGTGTATAAATGTTTTGGGTCAATCATAGCAGTATAATATTTAAACTCCTTTGAATCTCTGTTTAAACTACCACAAGTCTAGTATATGTACCCATACCAAATCTACCATAGTGGAAAGAAAATGGAAACCAAAGGAGAGCAAAGACTATGCAAATTAGCAAAATCACAGCATAGTTGAGTGTTCAATTCCAAATCTGCCATAAATCATCCCAAATCTCAAACTAAGCCCACGAACACTGACCCAAGAAAAATTATTTACATAAAGTATTAACAAAACCCTAACATCATACAAAGGTCCAGCTCCGTGAAAACAAAAATACGCACATATATATAAATAAGTGCACATAAATTCTGAAGAGAAGTTAAAATAGAACAGATCTGAGTATAAAGAATGAAAAGTAAGAGCAAAAGGCTTACTCTTGCCATGCAGAGAGTATGAAGACAGAGGCAAATAGGACTCTTCCGAGAAACGACACGAACCCCATTGATGTTTGTTTCAACGCAGTCGCCTGAGTCTCTTCTCTCTCTAGAAATCGAGACAGGAAACAGAGATGCGAGGAGTGGAATTTGGGACGAAGTACGAGGGAGGGAGGGAGAGAGAGAGAACTTAAATAGCACCGGTAGGAGTAGTCGAGTCGAGTCCCTCCTCTCAACGATAGGGAACTATTCTGTGCCCTTGGCACATGCTTCAATCTCATGTCCCAATTTTGGAAGAAAAAGTTTATTCTCCGAGAAAGTTTGTCCGAGTTGAAAGTTAATGGTCATGTTTATTTGTATTTGTGACTCCATTAATTCAAATAAATTATATTTATTAATTTTGAATTTAAAATAATTTTTTTGATTTAAATTTTGAGACCATAACATTACTCATTTTGAAATTCAATCGGAAGTTTTTTGTCTTGACGGATTAACAAGATGTAAAAATCATGGTATTATAAGGTTATGTTTTGGATATAATGTGATTTCAATTTGGATTTAATGTATTTACCTGGCAGAATATCGTTCTTCGTGTAAATGTTTTACTATGCTAACTTTGTCATTGAAGGACATTTCGGCTACTAATCGAGTTGTCTAAACTAGTTATTGATCAATTTCTAATCAAGATTCTCTTACATTGAAATTCTAGCTAAAAACTGAGAAATTAATTCTAAAAATATCAATAATCCTCAACAATAGACTTGCGAGATAAGTGACAAATCTAATCTTCACGAACCACAATTATGTTTCCTTTATCAGTATAAAAATGACAAATTCCAAAGTCTTCAAAATGTAATAGTCAAAATTGATAACCATAAACACTCACCTAAAATTGAGGCAAATCTACCAACAACAAACAAATAATAAATAAAGGCTAGGTTTTATTACAAAACTTCTATATATGACCAAATGATAAATAGAAGGCTTGAATTATTTCTTTTTTCTCACTAGTGTCACTTCGTAAACTTGATAAAAAAAAAATTTACAATTTCGATTTCTATTCTTGAGATGACTAAAAAATAAAATAAAAATGAACTAAAATTTAAATAATTGCCAAAAACAGACAAATTTTTTAAAGAGTTTCTATTCTAATAGGTTATTGGGTGGTTACGTAAGGGGATTAGACATGCAAGCACTGAATAATTTCTTCCACAAATCTGTTTGTAAACAGGAGGCTTTTGAGAGTCACTAGCTAATTGTTGTTTTCTGGTTAATTATTGTCTACTCAGTTTGACCTAACCACGCGTAATAAAAAGAAGTGTAAAGTTATTTAACATGTCCAAGAAACCAATGAGTTACACATGGCCAGGGCCAGCTACGGGTAAGTCCCGCAAGTTTGCGAGCTCAAATAACCCCAGCGTGGGGCTATAATTTTTTTTATAAATATAAAAAAATGAAAACCCACAAAAAAAAATATGGGACATGTTAATTTTGTTATGACTTAATAATAACTGAACAGCCAAGTTGAAGTTGAGTTTGAGCAACTCAAATATCACGATCGTCACTGTATATAGCTACCGTAGCGAGCGAGTTACGATGATTTATACAGCAAAAAAAGATTTTTTAATAAGTTTTTAACTGTCCTTGTATTTTCGTAACTTTAATAGTGAACCCCCGATTAGGTTTATGCATTTATTTAGTGTTAGGTAAGGTTTATATTGTTTCTTATTTCTGGTCCAATCTTAACTTTTCCAATATTCGACTTTGAATGCAATTATTAAACAAAGTGGATCTTAATTCAACAAAGGTGCATTGCAACTGAAAAGATAGTTTTCAGTCCACAAAATACAAAATTGCCTGTAAATGATTTAAAATCATTAATTGGATTAGCTAAGAAATAAATTGAACTCATTTGATAGTTAATGCGTGAAACCTAATTATCGTATTTATTTAATGATAAATATTTTGTTATTGATATTATATCAAGAACCGAGTAATACATATATAATTAGAAAGTATAGTAGACGTATCATCTAAGAAAATTTATGAAAATCATATGTATTGTTTAAAAAATAAAATTTTCACAATTTTAACTTAACCCTATTTTTCTCTTTTCCCCTTCCGTGAGATATATGTGTTCACGAGAAGTTCGTGTACATTTTAAAAATATCCTCACATTTCTTCTCCTATAAACCCCTGCATCAGCATAAGCGAAATCAACCAACATCAAAATAATTTGTATGTTACTATTTTTTTTCCTCTTCATTTTTCACTTTCACTTAATCTAATCAACATTATCTTTAGTATACCAGTGAAAACAGTTGATGATTTATTTTTCCAGACAAAAAAGGAAAAAAGAAAAAGAAGATTGTACTAATTAAAACAGAAAAAGATCCTAGTCTAGCTTTACCAGCAGAGGCACATAGACTTATCAACTGGGTTTTCAATGGTATTTGCAGAATTAATTAAGCCTAACTGTGCATTCTTTGTGTCAATAATAAAGTGCTTGACCATATGGGGTTTGAATTCATTATCTCCATTCAAATCTAACTGAAATGTCAGCGCTTGATTGCAAGGAAATATTACACTCAACATTCTCCAAAACTTCCCTCACACCATAAGAGGTAGTTAAGAACTAGAATTTAAAGGTGTATTTTCTCTTAAGTTTCATGTTCGAAAATATCTTAAGTGTTATTAACTCTTATGGGACTAGTTTATATAAGATAGAGTCTTGATTTTAAACGGGTCCCCCGCTAGTGAATGGAAGGATTAGTCCCCCAGAAATGAGTCAAGATTCGAGTAAACTGATTCGGATAGTCTAAGAGATCCAAAAAAAAAAAGTCAACGCACAAATAGGGAAGGAAATTAAGGGCTACCGACAAGGCATGTTGGGCGCTAATCCATGTATCATATTGTATCCAAATGAGTTAGTTAATATCGAATGTACGTTAACAAAAGTCTGGCTTGAGATGCCATCACTGTATGTTCCCTGTTGGATCTGGCAATTCAATATTAGTATCTGGAATAACAAAATAATAGAGAGAGAAATACCTAAATGAATTAAAATTCTTTACGTTTATATTTGCATCGCTCTCCGATGGAAAAATAATGATTTTTTTAGGAAAATGTATGTAAATTGGTCCGAACATTTTGAATTGTAAACAGAAAAAAGAGAGTTTATATTTGCATCATGGGTGTGTTTTTCATTACATGCTATTGCTAATGGAAAAGTCTGTGCACACAGATTATCCGGATATAAATGTGTCAAAAACCATTAGATACACATAGTGTTTTTGAATTACTAAGGGTTACATGTGCATCCAAAGGTTCCAGACACATTTGTATCCGAATGTGTCTGAATAGTCTATGTCCAGCATTACTCATTGCTAATAGTTTAAACACTAAGTTTTGACTAAATTATTTTTGTAAAAGGTAATGAGTATTATTTGCTGTTTTATGCAACGCCACGAATTTTGGACAAGTTAATTTAAAAGAGTGAAGTGATCAAATACTATCATTTCATTTAAAATACAAATTTAATACATAAAATAATTGAAATACATTCGTCCTAAGACTTCTACATCAAAAAGACTTTAAAATATAATCAGAGAGTCTAAGTATAATCTAGGGAAACCACGGTTTCTCCGGGTCTTCTTTGAAATAAGCACCATCGTGAGGTAGATAGTATGGTCTGGCTTCGTCGTCGTTAGTACTTGGAATGAAATACCAGGGGCAGAAGAAAATTGCACCATGAGTTTTGACACTTTGACAGTTATTCTACGCTTAAATCCCTTTTTGAATGTTTTAGAAGTAATAATATGATATGCAATGTACAAGCACTACAAGAAAAAAACACATTTGGCAGCAACCGGTTTAGTCACCGTAGCATCCGATTTTAGTCGCCAAAAGTTTTTCCCGGCTAAAGTATTTGGTCGCCAAGTTTGCCACGGAATCGAGGTTGGGAAATGGTTTTGGCGACTAAATAGTTTTTGTCGCCGAAAGTGGGACAAAGGCCGACAAAAATCGTTTGTCGGTGATTGTATTGGTGACCAAATATTGTTGTCAAGGATTGTATTGGCGACTAACTATCCTTTGTTGCGAAACATCAGTTTGGGCGACAAATTCCAGATTTGGTCGCCAAAACACATATCAATGCTGACAAAACCTTTAGTCGGTAAAACATTTCATGGTGAATTGCATGCAACGTTTGCCGACTAATACTTTTGTCGGTAAAACGTTCACTAACCATAAAAAGAAAATGGTTAAAACTTGGATGCAGAAATAAAGCCCTGCTGTAATATCAAACATAAAGTAGCATGCGCAATAACAAAACTAATAGTGAAAACGATAAATATAACACACATAACGCTTCAACCAAATAAAAATGGCAGCTTGATAGGAATAATTAAGATACACTTGTAACAAAAAAGACAACCACAAAACCAATCGCAAGCTATAATTCTACACCATAACAACAACCTATAATTCTACCATAACAACAACCTATAGTTCTACCATAAAAATCGCAAGACAACCACAAATTCTCACAAGACAAGCCAAATGACTACGTCAACAATTCAACACCTAATATGCTTACCTAGTACTGTGACCATCGTCACCCGAATGCCAAATGATTGCATCCACAATTATCCTTGAATTGGCTCATAAATGTCACGCCCTAATTTTCATAAAACATAAATAAAGAGA
>JABCMJ010020853.1:0-12430 GCA_014822125.1 Arbutus unedo | reverse complement strand
GACTAATCAGGACGTTACATTAAGTGCACCAATATCTACACTTCAACTCAACTCAATTTAATGAGAGCTACTTTTCACCCCCCGGCAAAAAAATAGGGAGGAGGGTGTGTTGTCTAAAGACTAAAAAATTATTTTTTTTGTCATTTTTTACAATATTGATAATTCTTATTTTAAAAGAGAGAACTTGGTTTTAACCTTATTTTGAAAAAATATTAAAATTTTAGTTGACTAAAAATAATATTTAAAGATCAACTGTTGACTAGATTATTAAAAAAATTAATTTTTTTTATTCTTTTAAGTGTTCTATTCTACTTAAAAATTTAAGAACAAATATTTAAATTTTTTTTAAAAATATTTAAGTGTTCCATGGTACTTAAATTATTTTTTTTATTTTTTTTTGTTTGAACATAAAGACGAAATATATAAATGTTCCTTGATGCGAAAAAAATATAAATACTTCGTTAATGCATGAAAATACACTATTTCTTATATTTAAATAAAAAAAATTAAAAAGTAGTTCTCCGTTATGCTTATATTACATTTAAAATAATTTATAATTTTATTTATAATTGTCGTAATTATATTACATGACGTGTTAATTCTTTTATGCCCCACTTCAATAATTATTACTTCAAAGCTACATTTAACAAAATAAAAAGTTAAATAAATGTTATATACTTTTTTTTACAATTAGCATTTTCATAAATTAATCAGTACTTCAACTACTAATACAATTGTGAATTATAGAGAAAATAACAATACAAGTTCTAATCAATATTTCTTCCACCCATTACTTCATACCACAAGTTAAGACATTTTGTATTACGAGTAATAGTAATTTCTCGGCGCATCTGGACCGCAACCGGAGAAGACCTCAATGGCAAGTGAGCAAGAGCGAATATTTAAATATTTCTTTAAATATTTAAGTGTTTCGTGGTATTTGAATTTTTTTTTGTTTTTTGTTTTCACCCATTTTTTTGTTTGAATATAAGGGCAAAAAATATAAGTGTTATTGCACAAGATTTTTTTATTTTGTTTTGTACCTCTTTGAACACTTTGAAATTTGTTGCTCTGTAATTTTGAGTTGATAAAGCTAACGAATGTGGATTTGTGTAGTTGGTAATTTAATTGATGTTATTTTTATTTTTAATCATATATTTTTTTAAAAACGCAATATAAAAGAGTAAAATAGAAAAGAATGGTATTTTTATAACTCAGAGGGAAGAGGGGAATGTCATTTTTGTAATTTAGAGGGAAAAGAGAGAGATAAGGGGAGTGACATTTTTGAAATTTCACAAGAAAGATTATGCACTCGCTAGAAAGAGTGGTTTTTATTTTTGGAGAGAAGTGAAAAACAATTTTCAATTTGATTCAGCTTAGCTCAATTCAGTTTCAATTTTGTCTATCTAAAAAGAGTTTGTCTATCTGCTTCTACCTATTACTCTTTTCTTGACTCTCATTGGTTCGAACTACTGAAGAATCCTCTTTATTTTGACTTTTTGACTTCCAAATAATATTTGTTTGCTTTGTTGATTCATGATTTCTCACTAAGATAGAGATTGTTGAGAATTTGGCTCAAATCCTTTTAGCAGACTGCTTGGACTTCTAAAGATCTACTCATGCCATATATCTCTACAAATGAAATACACAACATGCCTGGCTAGAGGCATGCAAATGAACAGTAAAACCTCAAGCCTACACAAGTCACCAGAAATAAAGACCTCATGTAAATGAGCATCTATAGGTTAGATGCACTGGCCCTTTCGTCTTATACATAATCACACATGCACCCAGCAAATTGGTTAGGATAGATGAAACATTCCTTGGTAAATATCACAAGCCTCAAAGTGGGTGAATGAGTAATTGCATATTTTTTATTAAATCACTCTCATCAATATGCGTCAACTCAGAAAGGTACCATGAGAGGAAGGATCTTCTCATGTAATTCAAAATAAAATCCACTACAATTTCATATGACAATCGGAGCCGCTTATTTTTAGGTCTCAATGTACACATCACTTGTGCAAAAGTCCAATTCAATAGGACATCAGTGAAAGGTTTGCTCGAATTATACCATGAAAAGCCCTGGTCGCTGCATAATATACAGCAACGAAGCCATCAATTTTTCCCAGCTAGGAAGAAACACCACATCATTTACTATTGTCAGTAGCAAAATTAACAACCCGGTGCCAATAAAATTACTTGGAATGATAACAACCCAATAGAAATCAAGCTGGAAACACATCCAAGACAAGAAAAAGGCAAATTATTACTCCTCCCATCCCAACTCGTCCGCTTTAGACACCGAGGTCAAACCCTCGATCCTGCCAACAAAAACCACATAAACAGGTCAGGTCAGCTTTCTCCAAAGCAATGGTGGACTTGAAATTCTACGTGAGATGAAACCGGTATCTTGTCTCTGCAAGAAAAACAAAAAGGAACTGAGACCTGTGGAAAGGGTATGCCCTTGAAAACTATGGTTCTGGAAGGAGGATGCGGTTTTCTATATCTGAGAAGGTCCTCACATCTTCTCCCCATAACCTGCTTATTTAAGAATCAAAGACAAATTCACGTCACCACCTAAAGATTAATTTCTCATTCAATATAATCCAACATTCAATCCTAAATTGTGTCCTTCCAAATTTGGTACCCTTAAGAAAGGTGATTCCGTGGTCCGATGTCCATTAACCATGAAGAGGACTCTTGGAGCTTAAATACAAATTACATCACCACCTAAAGATTTAACTCGTTGACTGTGTTTCGCTGAATTTGGTACACTTAAGAAAGGTGATTGCTAAGGGATGTCCATTAACAATGGGGGGGCTTTTGGAGCAAAATACATGTAATATTCGGGTCACTGAAGTGGGCACGGGTTGCATCAACTAACAGAGAGAAGGGATCCAGCATTCACTCTAAAACTTACCAGCAATCAATACCAACGGCATTGGCACCTTCCTTATCAGCCTTTAGATCATCTCCAACATGTACTGTTTTTTTAGCTTCCACGCTGATCAGATCTACAGTATTGACAACAATCAAAAGATTGCATTGTTTCACCATTAGCATCTACCACGAGAAATGCAAGCAAATCTTGCATACTTTTTTCAGTCATCCAATCCCCACATAAAAATGGGAGTTTATGAATCCAAGTGCAGAAATCTAATCTTTCCAAACTGAGCAGAGATAACACAGCCGGCATGGGTACCACAAAAGAACTTTAGGCAAAACTTTGCAGAAAAAGTCAAAACGCGATGCCTACCATTAACTATGTATGCTGAAGAGTGAAGATTTAAACAATGAAGTCACCCTCTCTTTAAAGCTTAGATGGGGGGCAACATTTTTGCAATTGAAGACATACCCAAAGCAGCTTTAAAGATCTGTATGTCGGGTTTTTCATAGCCAACCTCTGATGATATAATTACAGCATCAAACCTAAACGAAAAACCAAGACAACTGCTATAATTCATCATATGGAAGGGGATGTGGTACATGTCCACTCATATGGTCCATCTAGTTCTTTAATGAAAAGGAGAAGAAGCTGATCAAAAAAGTTTGAAAAGGAGAAGAAAGATTAAAAGACTTTGTATGAAAATGAGACGCACAAACTAACTAGGCCACCAGACAATAATAGCCTAAACCAGTAAGGAGAACATTACATTAGGAGTCTTTGAGACTAAATCTGTATTTGGAGTCCGCATTTGTGGAGTGATTTACAAAGGGAAACCAAAAATAAGACCAAATTTAGTCTTTTCCCTTCATCTTTTCTTTTCCCTCCACAAATCCGTGATAGTACCCAGCTAGCTTAAACAACGGAAGTAAACAAGAGAGAATCAGTAGATGATTGATTCAATGCTTACAGGTCTACAACATTGAGGTCCTTTAACAGCTTCCTCAAGCGGGTGTCAAAGTTGGACACAACAGCTAGTTTAACTGTGCCAAAATTCAGCGATTTAGAAGCAGAAAGAAATATACTCACATTTAGTTTAAAAAATCTCACGGCAACTCATAGTAACAAACAAACGAAATACTGGAGATTATAACCTCCAGAATCTCTCAGAATTGACATTGTTTCATAGGCTCCGGTGGGAAGACACCACGCATTGCCATTTGCGTAGTACTGACACAAGCAACCATTAGAGACTGAGATTAGCTGTAAAGGAATAAATTTGCATTGGGATTTTACGACAGTTAAAGTGCTAGACCTGAAACTAAGGGAACACAATTTATGAGGCAGATATATGTTTTGAAAGTTCTCTAACATTACCCCATATACGTCTTCAAAATAATCAGCATCTGCACAGCCAGTGGCTTCAGAAACAACATGTTTCCAGAATGGCTTTCCATCTCCCTGTTGATTATACAAAAGTGTATAAGACCGTACAATTTTAAAACCACCAAAAGGATATGTGTTTCATCCTTTCATGTGCTCTCAAAGTTTGAATCTTTACTCAACTAGCAGGTCGGTGCAACTTTATTTGACCAACGGACTCCAAAATTAATGAATAAGCCTCATAAAGAACAACTTCACTTACACAAGATAACCCAAAAATAGCTTTAATGACTAACGACGAATAAGTACACACGGACATTACTGAAGCTGATCTTAAAACAAAATTAGCACAACACACGTTCTCCTGGGACGTAAAATCAATAAAATGAAGTTTACCGACGAAAAATGACTCCATTGAAACCATTTACAAGGGGGGATTTCCAATTATCTGACTGCCTTCATCTTCCAAGTTTGATAACATGATAGCATTTTACCTTTATGATCAGTGACAAATGTCACACTGATAGCAGCATTTAGATCTCTTGATGCTTTCAAATAACAGGCCTATGAAGGAACTGTATGGAGACACATTAATTTGGTAATGTATTTAACATGAAATACATTTCATTAGCATGAAAATCAACTTGCAAGCAGCATCTTGCAATTTGAGCTATCATATGTTGGGAACTTGGCAAGTGGGAACACAAAACAAATAGTTTCTTCCCAAATAAAATCCATAGAGATTGATTTAACAAGGTGGCCTCAACGATTGGTTGTGTCCGGCCTTACCCTGTCCCTTTTATGCATCTCCTCCATTTTGCCGCCCCAAAAAGATACTTAACAAATTTTCCGCATTATATGGGTATTGTTAGGAGGCAATAGAACATGACTGAACTACGTTTAGCATGAATGTCAGTGGAATGACCTGGTAGCGAAGTTTCTCAGACCATGGAGCAGCAAAAGCTCTTTTAAATCCTTGCTTTATTTCAGCTGAATTCAAACTCAAACCTGAACTTTGTGGAGATTACTATTTAGATACCAAACCCGGGAGCATGCTCAAACAAATCAATACTAGAAGCACAAAATGGGGAGGAAAAAAAGAATCTCACAAAGACGTAAAAAGGTACTTCAAACAAGAGAAAAACAAGACAAAGGGGAGATTTCAAAAGGGAAACAAGGCCCTAAATTTACTCTCTTAAACACCTGATTACATATTACCAATTAAACAACCCAACTATCCAACTTGAGGTCTATTAGCACTCCAGCGTTGCTTTCTATCTGCAAATTGAGGGAGTTCGACACAAGGTTGCACAACATACTAAACACAAATTTCAGAAGAGCACCTAAACTAGTGATGCAATGTCTTTTAAACAAACAGAACCTTAATCATTACTGAACACCAACAACATAGCACCCGGCTTTACCTCCCGTCACCGAATTTCCGAAATCATCTGACTTAGCTAATTTTGATGACAACAATTACGCCAAATAGAAACATGAAAAAAATGGAAAATGAAACATGAAAAGCATAATTACACAAGGGCTCAGTTGCATCTTAGATAACTCTGACAATCAGAAGAAGAGAGAGCCAATGAGTTACTGCAGACAAAAAACTGATTTCAAATCCGCATGGAAGACAATCGCTAAAACTCCCCGTCTTGTATTTTTCTTCCGTTTTTAATAGTCATCTCATTAATTAAATAAAAAAATAAAACATTTTCGTACATAATTTCTCAATTCTTGTTGCACGGATTTAGAAATCCCAATTAGCGTTCTTTAGATTAGTAAACAAGTTTGA
Source organism: Arbutus unedo (assembly GCA_014822125.1). Taxonomy (NCBI): domain Eukaryota; kingdom Viridiplantae; phylum Streptophyta; class Magnoliopsida; order Ericales; family Ericaceae; genus Arbutus; species Arbutus unedo. Next base: position 6,362 of record JABCMJ010020853.1, on the reverse strand, counting down.
ACTTTATTTTCTACCCGATTAACGAAATTACTTTCGGAAATTGACAGAACGGAGATAGCAATGCACTTCATACTGGGAAAAAAAATTAGCCTAATCAAAATAAAAGAGGTACATAACTAACCGTATTTTTCGCCAATTGCAGCATAAGTCTCTGCAACAGGTCTCGCCAATTGCAACAGTGTGCCACCAGCATCCAACAACAACGCATCGTATGCTCTCTTAACCAACCTCCCTCCCCCTACAAATGAAGATGGTTATCAGCCAAAACTGAAATTGTTGCGTTTGGATGCCGAGCAAGTGACTGAAGGAAAAGGAGACGGAAAACAAGGATGATTTGGGAAGGGAACTACCTGGGTGCAGAGTCGGAGAAATTGAAGAGCAACGAATAGATGGAGTGAGCTTAAGATTGAAAGGTTTCAGGGTTCTAAAGAGAGCGCAAGCCTCCATGGTCGAGGCACAGAGAGATGCTGGCGAGGACCACTAAACGATACTCGGTTGCTGTGCCAAACTCACCACTGTGTGATTAACTTCTCAATGTCCGAGTTCAGGTTTCTATGATTGTTCAGCTCATTAAAATACCACTAACTATTTTACCTAAAAATTATAATTTTAAAATTAAAAAATTAAAAATCTTAAAGTGAAAATTTAAATTTTTAAATTAAACACTTATTCGATTGAATTGAATTTTTATAATAACTAAAAAAATAAATCAAAACAAAATAAACAATCTTAATCATCGAAGTGAAATTTCGAGATACTTTCACATGACGAAAAATAAACAAAACTAAACTTATTTAAATATGGTATGCAGTAACAAGATCATTTCATTAATTATGGTTAATAATCAGGACAATTACTCAACTAATCTACGTCGTGATTTTCATAGTACTAAAATTAAAGAAGCAAGCTAGTTATTTTATATTAAAATAGTACTAAAATTGAAATGACAAGCTGATTATTTTATATTAAAATAATTACAGTTGTAAAAATTTATATTTTATAAATTTTTTTTTTTTTGATTTTCAAAATTTTATTCATTCCAATTAACCTTCTCCTTTTCTATAATAAAAGAGATTTCTTCACAACTTTATGCTTTTGGTGCGAGTAGGTAACAATATTCAGTGTTGCATGGTCATGGCCGAACATCATATTTTAGCAATACAGAATTCACGTGGACATCAATCAGTCACGGACTTTGAAAATAAATTTGAGAGCAAAGCCAGACTGAATCTTCACTCTTCATTTCTCACTAGTGATTTGTTCATTGTATTAACGCTTTTTGCTCGTATATTCTTGATTTGTTGAGTAACGTAAACAAGAAAAAATTATTCAGTACTCCAGTAGAACCACATCGTGGTATCCATGCTTTTTTCACCACGTGGTATTGGTTATAAGTTCCACACAAGCGTGTGGTAGAGAAGAGATTTGAGATGTGACGGTATTTTAAGAACGCAAAATAACTACTTAAATAAAAGACATCAAAATGTTGAAAAAACAAGACTTTTTTTCTTCATTTGGAAATCAGGAGTGGCACCCCCACTTTCCGCTCTTTGAGTACACTCATGTCACACGTGTGATGGTGAATGATATTTTGAGAATGCGTACGAGCATCCAATAGTTTCTAAGAAAAAACATCGTCCAATTGGTTACTAGTTCTTCCATCATTAGTTGAAGTCACATAGTGAAAGCCGGAGATGAGATATTGGAGGAAACTAAACAAAATGCGCACAAAATGCGTAATTTATTTAGTTCCCTCCAATTCTCATATACAACATTGCACAAGCTTCTGCTTTGTTATTTTTGTTTCTTTTGACCCCTCCGAAAAGAGGCTTTTACTATACACTTCCCATATGCACAGAGCTACTATTTATAGGGCCACTTCACGAGAATTGGAAGTAGGAATCTTTATAATCTTTACCAAACAGCATGAGTCTCAGGGCCACAATTCACAGAGTTGCAAGTCTCGATTTCTCAACAAGCACCACCCGCATGCTCACAAACAGATGGGTCTCCTTTTAATCTCTCTCTCTCTCTCTCTCTCTCTCTCTCACACACACACACACACATATACAAACAAATGGCTGCGTAGTGTCCTTCCAATGCTGGAGCAAATATTATTCAAAGTAGTGAATTATGATGTTCTACCTTCTTACTTTGTAAATGTTCATAGCGAATTATGATGTTCTGACTCCTTAATTTATGATTACATGTTCACCCGAATGTTTCTTGGTAAACAAAATGTGAATCAAAACCAAGAATACACTAATACTTGATAAATTGTTCACTAGTACTATGATGATCATACTTGTACACCACGCAAGGTTATGTGCCTAATACCATATAAGAGCGACACAATGCATGTACTCGATATATATTGTCAAATGTGATCACTGTAATAATCTTTGAATTGACATACTTAGAGTTTCAAGGGACGACATGGACCCGACATAAGGAACTAATAGAGAGTATCATTTAACGATTTTGCTAACTACCGCCCAATGAATAATACTCATTTTATTGACAAACAAACAAGAATTTTAACGCAAGTTCTTTCAAAATATTCATAAACGTTCACACATTCAATACACTTTTACCGCATATCTATGCCCTTTTGCCACATTAGCTACCAAAGTAAGAGCGGTTTGTGAATTTCCATTATTTGAAAGCACGACACAAACTCTTTTGAAGGTAATTAAGAAAGCCTCATTAAAACAGTAACCAAGTGAACAAATATGTTACATTTATTCGAAAAACCAGAAGCATGTACTAATACACAGAAAAATGTACAAGTATCATAAAACTCTAGATTATGAATACCTTAATTACTGCATTTTTGGGTGTAATATATTGCAGGCTGACATCGTTAAAGCCTTCAGTTAGTAACGTAGACTGCAATTGTTATCATTCAGGCTCAATCAGCCACAAAAGAATCTTGATCGGATCAACAAAACAAAGAGAAAGATGGAACTACCGTTGCATTCATTTCATTTAGTGATGAGGAATGGTTCACAGAGTCGTCCAAGATCAGATTGGCCAGTCGATACCATGTGCAGTTATAAGGACGGTTGGAAAATCACAAATGTACCTTCACTGCATTCAATCATCCCCCAGTCAAAATTTGGAAAGTATTTCCAGATTGATTTAAAGAGCAAGGTTGCACACCACATGCGAAAAGACCACTGCATCTTTCCTGTGCTTTTTAAGGCGTCAAATCTTTCAAATGAAATGAATTGAGAGGGAGAGAGGAAAAGGGAGAGAGGGCACAAAGACATAATAAAAAAAAGCAAAGGGAAAAGGGGCACTGTTTGTCTTACCTTGGCATCAACGCCTAAAGAATTTCAAGAAGCCGGAGGCGACACCACCCTATGACGAAATAACTTGGCCAGTGCTCTCCGCTCACAGTCCTGCAGAAATATTAACATAAGATAAACATCTAAATGTCAATTGCTTGAATGAGTATATCATGTGTATTGTCCTACATACTCGATTACTTGTATGTCCCATAATCTCAATGCCACAACACTAATATCAGCATAAGTTCTTCAGTCACAAGTATTTTCTCAAAATTTGGCAAGCCCGACCAACGAACTCAAACCGAAGTCTAAGCCGCAAATAACAATATGTTTCAGAGGATAAAGTTTCAAGAAGATTTAAGCTAAAAGCTAACTTCGATCTGAGCTAAAATATTGGAATCTGTTATCTGTTACTGTACGCATCATAAAGAAGATAAAAGGAATCCACAGAACCACAATGGCCACATTTTTTAGTATCATAATTTATTTATCTAGATAAAGAAGATATTATTCTACTTCTCTTTCCAGGTAAATTTGCAGATATTGTTATTAATGCAGAAGCCACCAATCATAAGCAGCAAACTGACGCACATTGTCTTTGGAAGAATTCAGATTCATTTTAGTAAATACCTCACCTTAAACATGTTTAGAAAGAAGGGCCTATCTGGATTCATTCTCTTGAGCTTCAAGAAAGTATATGCAAAGCTCAGTTGATCACGTGATGTAAAACGGTCAACTTCATTAAACCAAAGGCATGAAAATAAATTTGACATTGGCGTGTGGGCCCTGACAATGAATGAACCTTCAGGCACATCTGCAAAATTCAAAACATACGACAAACAAACAAACAAACAAAAACACGAGTTCGGGAAAATAAGTTTGCAGATGAAGGAAGAGTCTATTCCAGAATAAAAAAGGACAACAATGACACGCACAACTTGGAAGAGGAGTATTTAGGTCTGAAGGGTCAAACTTGGTGAGGCCATCAGACTGGTAAACGTTAAACTGTTCATCAATAGCTGTGTGGTTGTATTTATTTAGACGCTTATTTTGGAGTACCTCCTCCCAAACACAGTGGCGAGTATAATGATTTGAAATGGCATACTCTGATCCCTTTCGCCACAAAAAGTATTCAATAATGAGCATTGGGTCAGTCTGCAGTCGCATCTTGCTATCAAGCCAAATAGAATACCTAAGAAATCATCATAGAAATGGATAACATGGAAGTAGAAGCCTTGGTGTTAGTTAAAGAAAACAAATCAGAAAGATCTAGGACTAACCCACACATATATTAAGAATTGGTGGTTGAGAATCACCTAGAGGAAGGAAATAGACGATGTGAGAGAAATTTTGGCACCTTCCCAGTTTTGCGCATGTCCTTGTAAGGCAAGTTCCTCACAATAACTATTCTCCATAACCCAATAAATCCTCCCTCATTAGGAACATTTCCATCTGCTGACAATTTCAACAGAGTTTGCTCATCTAGAAACATAATGAAACAAACGTTCCTTTTGGAGTATTCACTAATCTGTAACAAAAAAGAAATCTTTACCAAACAGCACATACCAACATAAAGTTAAAGCCAAAAACAAAAACAAAAAAAAAACATAAATCTTTCCACTAAAAGGAAATTCACATAGCAATTACAGACAAACGAACATGACAAAGCGAAACACTACAGCTCCTAGAATCTAATATGGACAGGCAATCTTTCGAAAACTCAGAGGTCAGATCATAAGAACAAGAATTTTATACATGCACCAATATGCAAATGTTATATCAATAACCAAAGCTCAACGCACTGTCTTTACTCTTATGAGAATTGATTGAAAAAGTACGCAATTATCCACTACAAGTGAGACTTATCTGAGCAGGAACCGGAGCCTGGCCAATCTGTACATAAATCATTACATTTCAATCATTTTACATGTAACAACAAGATATCCAACGCTTAAAACATTTAGGCGAAAGATTTTTCTGCAAGTACAATATAAGAGACAATTTCAGTTTCTACACTGTAGTAGACATTTCTTATATTCGAGTATTATTCCAAAATTGTTTCCTGTACCCTTTCCAAAACTATAGAAAAATAGGAACTAAATGTGGAGAAGTCTACCTCCATTATGATAGCTAGCTAAATGCTTTTTGAATTTTTTTAGCATGCAATACTAATAAGTAGAAATCAAAGAAGACATGAATTGTTCTCATTGATGATGCAAAATCTGGGGTGGAATTGCAGAAGCAGCATCCAACTACTAAATGTACAAAATAATGGCAACCCAAAGCTGACGTACTCGTTACAAACATGAGGTGGCTTGGAAAAATATAGCTAATTTACCAGTTTGCTGGTGGGCCGCCTCAGAAAGTCAGAGCTACCAAAAATGCAAGATGAGACCACAACTTTACAGGTATTCATGAATGACTTGTCCTTCTCATCCAAATCAAAACCAGTGCTTGGATATCCTTCTGGTCCTCCCACAAAACCACAATGAATAGTTTGATTCCTTGCATAGAAGGATTTTTCTCTTTCTTCAAGGGTCTGATGTCCTCCGAATCTGAGTTCAAATGGATCATGCCTGAAAGGTTTCTCTTCTCTACCAAGAAACCCGGAGGAAAATTTTGTAAAATTTGCATAATCCTTTGGCTCAACAAGATCATTGACTGAGTCCAAAAACTGAACCTCACAAGGATCAAAATCTGAAAGATCAAATATTTACAGGGAAAAATAAAATTCTCAAAATGTTCCAAATAAAATAAACACAAAAATAGGTTAAATTGGCGCATATTTTGAAACCAGAATTAGTGCAAACTTTAAGATACTGCGAGCCTTAAAATTTTAATTCGGTAAACGCAATACCAATAACTGCATAGCATAAAGCACTTTCAATGAATAACGTAGCTGCGGAAATCCTTAGGTTTCACCCCAACCCCTCACATGCCAGTATCCATTAAGCGGTCAAATGGATCACTCAATCTATTCCCGGACTCATATAGATTCCAGTGCTTGTGAATCAAGGTGTGGACTGTCCATTAAATCTTCACCCCAAACCAAATAAATCACATTATCGT
>JABCMJ010020849.1:0-17450 GCA_014822125.1 Arbutus unedo | reverse complement strand
ATATATATATATATATATATATATATATAATGAGAGTACTAACTTGCTGTCTTTTAAATTATCATTTTTGTAACTTTTTAATTTTTAAATTATCTCAAAATACCCAACTAGAATTACTCAATAACCATAAGCAAAACAACGAAATAATATTTTTCACTATTTACTCCAAATAATTGTTTTAATTATCAGATAAATTGATCATAATTACACAATTATTGCGTGTGTCTAGTTGCTAGCAGTATCGGAAGCCCAAAAAGACTACAAATGAGAAGATACATCACTTGAAAGTAAAGACAATATGCTCGGAGGATGTATTGATATCTAAAGTGGAGAAAGCATATCCTTTAGAACTAGGGAAAGAAGGTTCATCTGAATGTACAACATCGATTGTTTTAGTTTGACTCTTTCTGCAAAAAGAATAATTAGTTAGAAACACATCAACAAGTGATCAAATGCCCTTCAATGATTAAGTCAGTAGATATGAAAGGGTCAAATTGTAGAACAAGTGTTCTTCCGAGCAAATATGTATGTGAAAAGCAAGTATGCAAAGTGATGTTTACAGTGAGTTGGCATGTGAGAGTGGCTAAAAATACCTTAACAATCAACCTGGTATAAGTTGTTCAAGCGGTCGATCTTTTTGTTGGTATATTTTTATCTTTATTTATAAAAATCGATTTGGTGTTCAAATGAATGCACTTGAGTGTATTTTCTGTATTCACCGTCTTCGATAATGGGTTGATATGACACATCATATGACTGATGAGTATGCCTTTATGTTAATTGGCAGAGCCAATCAGCGTGGCCCTTGGTCCGATATGGTACTATCCAAAACTCAATACTAAGAAACGGTCGACCCTAGGTGATCGGCTCCAAATTAACTTATCATCCAAGAAAGGCAATTGTCAGAGATAGTGTAATAACCCGTAATTTTTAACAAGAATTTAAAATTTTGTATTAAGTATTTAATCCTTAATTATTACTATTTAATTATTTAAATTTCAGAAATTAGGGAGGCCGCTTGAGCGACCTCAGACCGCTCGAACGAGCTATCATTGTACAACAACATCGCAAAAGGAATCTTCAAGGTTTTCTTTGCAATCATGGCTATTGATTTGGAATTTTTGGAGAACTTATGACTTAGCATTGGATTCCTTTGGTTTTAATACGAAAATTATTAGAGGATTGATATCAAATTATTGGGGTAAATTATAAAATTGATTAGGGGTATTCATGACCACATTTAATTTGATTGAATTAGAAATTATGAGGGGGTTTACCTCAAATCCTATACAAACTAGACTCGAATCCTAATAACCTTATACTTAAATTTCGTAAACTAGAGAGTATTGAGAGGTGTTATTCGTGATCTTGATGTTCTTGAAACATTTTTGAAGGAAGGAGGTTCTGTTGATTTCGAATCCACAATCTGAGGCTCGCTTCGTAGCTAAGTCTTCAGGATCAAGGTAGGGGTAATCACTTCCAACTTATAGGATACTAGATTATAGTAGGTCGTATTGTCAATTTCATTGATTTATAGTAGATTGCATATTAGGGTTTTATCTTGTTGTTGATAGATCTTCAAAATTGGCTTAATTTGTTAAGTGAATCACAAAATTGATAGAGGGCTTTTGATATGTGAAGTGGGGGTTGCTGTGTGAGGTTTTGATTTCAACATTATTTCGAGAAATCACAGTTTAGGATTTGATTTAAGCATAGTTGATATAAGAACAGAAAACCAAAGCTATTGGAAAAGACAGCTCGCTCGAGCGAGCTATGGGCCACTCAAGTGACCTGTAAAATGTTTGACAGAATCTGACATTTTCAAGAAACTAGAATTCATAACCCAAAATTAGACAGACCACTTAAGCGGCCTCTTAAAATCTAGAAATTTACAAAATGTTGACCGGGCCTTCGAGTAACAAACCCAGTCCATGTTCACCATTGTTTTGCATATACACTCAGCACAGGTATCCATGAGTATGATATGTCTGATCACGAGTTTTCGTGGAGCTACATGTGTGCATTTGACCAACTTTGACCATGGTTTTATGTTATTGTATGTTGATGGTGCAACGAATATGCTAATGGTTTAATGGTTAGAGTTGTGTGGAATGGATGGTGTAAGAATAGTGGTATAGAGATTAACGTGGCTGTCATGCCAATGATTGAATATAACTGGGTCGTCGTGCCAACCGTTGAAAATTACGGCCGTCGTGCCAATAGTTACGTGGAATGGTTGATGTACTGTTAAAGTAAGTGGAACAAAAGCATGATTTGGTGATTACATGAAAATCTAAAATTCATGTTAGGGATACCGGTTCAAATGCCACCGTAACATGAAATTGGAGGGTGTTAGGTGATCATTATAAGTAGTGAAACATATATTGAACAAATATGTTTGTTAAATAGATAAATAGAATTGGTGGTCATCGCACCAATTGTTGTTTTGGGCGTCGTCCCAAGTTTGTGTTCCACGCGGGTTTGAGTCCCACCGGGCGTTGTCCCGTTTGATTAGTGACCCCAAATAGGAGATAGGTGTATTCAATTGGAGGTGATTTTGGGGTGCGTCTGCGTTGATAGCTCCAGTCCCCAATTTAGTGACAGCCTTGTCTTAGGCAACCTTGAGTTAGTAAAGGGGAAACGACTAAGGATCGTTGGTACCTGACTCGGTGAAGCCATATATTCGGTCAGGTCTAGTTAGAGTGAAGTAGGTATTAACTCGAATAGACAGTAGAAGGTCTCTTCCTTGCCTCGGTAAGGACTTGTCAATATCAATCGAGTACTCTATTCTAAATAGTTGGATAACAAGGAATACTGAGAGAAAAGAGTATTCGTAGAACCTTAAAAGAATGAGAGTATAACGAACCTACGTAACTTTACTTATACATGTTATTATTTTTTATGATTTATATGTCCTGCTGTATATCTGTATCTACGGGTAGGGCTTTCAGTGACTTTTCCTACCAAGTTTCACCACTCATTGATGCAACTTCTCCGCCCCTACTATTTCATACCAGATGTTGCGGAGCCGCCAGAGTACCCTCCTGAGCATAATGAGCCGGGACCCATCGAAGAAGATCACAGTGGCATTTGGCTACCCTACCTTTAGTAGCTCTATTTTATTTTTATTTGAAAATAAAAAAATATAAATTCTAATAGGTATTTATGTCAATTTTACTTCTGTATTTGTAAAACTCTGATTTACTTAATTTCTTTCGTTTCATTAATAATAAATGGCGCATTTTCACAATTTACTCTTATATTGAATTAATAATTGAATTAAAGGTTTAAATTAATGTTGCGAGAAATCAGGGTGTTACAGATTGTGCTTATCCAAGATGTTTAGTCTCCAAAAGACAAAATGTGCCCTCTCCTCAGGTCGGTCTCTAACTGGTGCTAGGATTTTATTCGGTCGTTACGAGATTTATTGACCTCCCATAGTTGTCCCTTACCTTGTTGCCACTCGGTTAGTTTGTCATTCTGAGTGAGAGTAAGCTAATCAGTATGAGTAGGTGAGTCGATGACTTATCTTGTAACGCTTCGAGTAAAATAATATCGGTTTGTTATTTAAACAAGTCGTCGAATTACATAAACAAAACTTGAACATTTATTTAAAAAAACATTCAAGCGTTCATTTCAGGCTTAATTAAAAATATTATATTACTGAATAAAGTAGAAATTGTTTTTATCATAGACTGGAAACGTTAACGTTAAAGTATATAGAAATACGTAGTCAACAACTAAGCTACTAATACAGCCTTGGCTCGGTTGTCTCATACCCTTCTTCAGCTGCAATAGGATTGTCTTCAGGGTACTTCAAGTCCTCACTTGTACTTGGCACAAAATGTTAAGGGCAATGTAGCTCCATGAATGGTCACGCTAGACAGAACCACGCAAGATTACCCTTAACCCAATACATGCTTGATATCCATAAAAGCATGACATGGATAATAACAAAAAAAATACGTAACGTAAAGTTTTCTTAACTTGCTCAATCGTTTGATGCTCCTATTCATTGTGTTCCTATAGAACATGTTCTCATATACCATGTTTCTGTACATCACCTACGTTACGACTCAAGACATTCCCTACTCATCAATCCTCCACGATTCATACTTTCAACCGCATTATCATACTAAGTCTTACCACTCCTAATCTTGCTTATAATCAAGTAAACTACAAGTAACTCTAAGTTGCATCCATATTCATTGTATACTAAGTCACATAAGTCTCATTCATATTCATCAAGTGCAAAAATTAACAGATAATAACGCAGTAAATAATTATAAAACATGTTTATCCTAATATTTCCAATTTTTACAGATTTACGAGTCTAATGAAAATACATACCAAGTCTTACTCATAATTCATGAAATTTCATAGAATAATAGTTCAAGATGTTAAGAACAACTTTTATGTTTAACACGAAGTCTATAACTAATCTTAGATAAGGTAAAAATGATTAAGAAAATAGGGTGTCTAATCTGTTGTAGTGTACTAAAATTGCGATTTACGAAGATCTAATCTGTTTGACACGAAGTCTATAATTGACCTTAAATAAGGTAAAAGCGAGAAATAAAATAAGGTGTCCAATCTGTCATAGCGTACTAAAACTACGATCTACGAAGATCTAACCCTTGGATTCGTTTTGTTTTAAATGTCCTGTCATAGCTAGGACATTTACTTATGCCCCTGTAAATTTGGAATCAAAAGAAAGAAGCTTTCAAGAATTATAAGGAGGCTTAGGAATACAGCTACCAAAAACAATAACAGATGAGTAAAATTATATATAGAGTCCGGTCGGACTCTACACAGATCGGCACTTTAAGGTCTAGAGTAAAGCCGACCAACGGAGTAAGCACAATGCCAATCGACAAAGTTTCCATCTTGATTGGCCGGATCCCGCTCAGGAATATACCCCATAGGACCCGAGCGATTAATGAGAGATTGAAAAAAGTTCCTCAATGACCATAATTACATGCTTAAAGTAGGGAGATAATCTGATCATCAGCTCCAATCAAGGAGATGATCTGATGAGCATAATCATCGGTGCTAATTAAGGAGAAGATGTATCCCTCTATTCAAAAGCTAATTCCCCTAAATTCTCCATCACGTGCCCGATAAATAGGGCATCAATTGTCACCTAAAGGGACACATGCCCTCCTGTTCTATAAATACAGAGTGCCATATATCCCCGGCTAACTTGATGGTTGGAGGGTCCACGGCCTGGAACACCCCCGGTCCTCGGACTTATTTTGCAGGCACCCTCACGGAGGTCTTGAATCAACTGGTCAAATCCTTACGGTACCCTCACCGAGCTCAAAGGTCAGCCATCCATTTTTTGGTATTATTAGTTTGGCGTCATCTGTAGGAATGAAAGTTCTTCTCACTTTAACAAATTCAACTGATCAACTAAAAGCGAAGGTGACTACTGAGTCAGATTCAGTGAGGGGGAACAAGGAGAAACATCCTCCGCTCACACATCTTCCAATAAGATAAGGCTCACGTGTCTAGAAATTCTATGACCTTAAGATTAAAAAAACTTCTACAATTTGAGCCAGCCAATTTAGCTTTTTTAAATATTATTCAACGAAAGGCGTGAACTAAATAGAACATGACAAAAATCAAATTTGGGCAGTGGAGAACACGTTTTGCATGTAGGGCCTTTGATATGTTGTTGCATTTTTTTATTTTAACAAAGTTGTATTGTCTCCATAAACCCTAGGATCTACTACCTGACCGGGTTCGACAACCTCATAATCACATGATGATTATTTTTCAAAGAAACTTGTGAGATTTGTCTTTGTGAAAATATCAATTTGCATGTATTATGTGTTCTACTCTCACTCTTTTGCAAAAAGAATTTTAAAAAATAACTGGAAGACTTTGAAGATATCTTGTATTAGAAGCACGGGTCACACGATCCCATTAAGCTTAAGATCGGGCTAATTAAAATAAGTCATGGATGTTGATGGATTCCTTTTTGGCATGATTGAAAAAGTGTTTTCCCACTAAATTAGCGTTGACTAACTCCATAAAGAACAAGAAAGACGGGAAAGGAAATGCGGATAAAAATAAATTCATATGTACTAGTTAATTTCACTCTTTAATATTTTCTATATGTAAGGCCATCAATATACAAATCAACGATATTATTTCCTGCAATCATGCTATGTCATTGATAATTTTCACAACGATTTGAACCTAATTTTTTTGATTTTGTAAGTATGAAATTGCCACAAGTGAAAAATAAAAACACAAGGGTTGCCCGACCTCCTAGAAGAGCTGGTGGACCTCCTAGAAAAGTTGGGCGACCTAGCAAAAGAGTTGGCTGACTGACCGGAAAAAGTTCGCCTTAGACAGAAGTCATTCCCTCCCCTCCCTCACTCTCTACCAAAATAAATATATGCATTATGTTTGCTAACATTACAGGAGCAGGTAAAATTTAAAAAGATCGGATTAGACAACATAAGTGGCCTTCGATCTCGCTCAACCTAAGCAGTCTTCGATCTTGCTTAACACAAGAGGTCTCCGAGCGGAGCAGAGATTAGTGGCTAGACATATTAGACCCAAGAGGTCTCCACTGAGCGTGTTTCAGTTGCTAGTCAGATTAGACCCAAGAGGTCTTCGCCGAGGATCGATTCACTCTGCATAGATTGATTTCAATTGCCAGTTGGATCAGACCCAAGAGGTGTCCGACGAGTGAGTTTTCAGTGGCCAAATGAACCAGACTCTAGAGGTCTCTACCAAGCATTTTTTGTATCCTATTTGTAATGTTTCTCTGCTCGTCTTTTTCTTTTTCGACCACAAATTGGTTTTTCCTCGGTAATGCATGAACTCGTCTCATCTATGCATGGTGTCACACCCCAAACTTGTAGGGTATGAAATAAGTAATGTAACAATGCAAATCAACATTGAACATAACATAACTCTAATTAATTGAAATAAATCTCCAAATCTGATAATCAACTATCAAGTAAACAAATAATCCATCTTTACTAGTCTGGACATTAAGTAATCAGAACAAGCCCACAATGCCCGAACAAATAAATAAATAAAGTCTAAACCATCTAAAAATATGGATATACTACTCCCAAAGTAAATCCTAAACTGGCATGTTGAACCATCTTCATACTCGAGGTCTAAGTCCTCAGATCCATATTATCACCTTTAAATTGCTAGTTTACAGAAAAACATGAGTCGAAACTCAAGTAGGAAATCATATTAAAACATCGACATATTGAGTAAGACATGCTCGCATCAACAATATAATATGCGACAAGGTAAACAACGACTAAATAACCACAACGCTATCATGCTCAACATGCAACTAATGCATAATTTCGACGGTCTTGCACCACTGGTTGCCTTGACCGTCGAACCACCTCTTTACTTGGTAGTTTCACTATCTTTCACCAGAGGAATCATAAATACCCTAAGTCGAGTTCATGGGCTCCTCCGACCGTCGAGCCATCTCCTACCAAGTATCTGACATCCATGCATGCTCATGTGTACCAACTATAATCAATTTCAGACTTAAATAGTAGTCATAACTGGACCGGAAGAAAAGAAACAGGCTGAATATTAAAATCTGAAGATTTTATTTTTCTACAGGTCGCTCGAGTGGTCAAGAGCTCACTCAAGAGGCCAAAACAAGTTTACTATCCAAAATAGACTGCCAAAAAATTAACGAGGTCGCTCGAGCACCTAGGTAATTTTTTAGAATCTATTCTGTCGAACAAACCTCTTTTTTGACCTTCGTTTTTGTAACCTAACTATCTAATATGCTGAAAAACACCGCAGATCATGCACGACTCAATCACACGCCAAAAACAACATACGTACCATTGAACTAAACACGGTCTATGCAATATCTCAACGTAAATCAACATGAAATCCTACCTTATTTGATAAAAACTCAGAATACGCTCTTATGAATGAAAATTCCTCAAACACTTCGCGTTCTTGGTTGATCCCGGACTCTATGTGAAGCTCTCAACTCCCTCTACGACTTCCTAGTTGAACACCTCGCGTGAATCTTTCGTCTACTAGTCCGTTCTCCTTCCTTAAGCAATCTAGATTTTAGAGAGCTCTAGAAAAGACTGTCTATTTTTTTAAAACTGATTTTAGGGTTTTTTAATCCTCTTAGATTAAAAATATGGTTAATTATATTAACCCCCTCAAGTTACTAGCACCCACACATCGAGCCCCAACGTTCTAAACCATTATGACCGAACCACAATTAAACGTTAAACTCAAAACTAAGAAGTTCTAAAATAGACCAAAAGCCATAAAATAATATATCGAACCTCGGGTCGTCACATAAGGATAACTCCTCAGACGGTTTTCTTAGGCTTAATTGATGGTAGTTGCTTGGGTGATTTGTATATATACATGGACAAGCTAAGGGACTAATATCACTTTGGTTGGCATTCTTGCTGTGAGTCGAGGTCCTCTTACGAACCCTGATAAAGATGCCCTATCAGTCATCCCTGATTGAGGGTTGAGGATGAACCTGAGGTCCTAACGAGATGTTTTCCAAATACGGATGTCTTATCAAACCTTTTGAAAGACTAAGCTGAGTGAGTGATGCATGTCTCTTTGGACATCATCCTCGAAGGTGGGCCAAGGGTCTTCGATCGCTTGAATGGTTGTTTTGCCAAGTGCATCAAGGCAAAAGCATTGGCTTCGAGTTAAGGCATCGAAGTTCGACGGTTTGTCCGTGAATACATGATCACTAGATATGGGATTGCTAGAGCTGTTGTTGCAGACAACGACATCCAGTTTGATTGCAAAGTACGAGGACTTGTGCGAGAAATATTACATCAAAGGATACTATTCAATGTTGACCCACACATAGAGAAATGGGCAATAGAGGCCTCAATCATGTTTATACTTAGCGAACTAGAGAAAGGGCTAAAGAAAGTAGAAGGTAGATGGGTAGAAGAGTTACTAAGCGTACTCTGGGCCTACTGGACAACACCACGATGAGCTACTAACAAAACTCCTTTTGATCTACCCTTTGGAGTATAAGGGGTGATCCATGTCAAACTTGGCCTGCCACTCAACATTGAAGACCATCGACTTCAACGTGGTTGGACATGATGCATAGCTGACAAAGAATTTAGATCTCGCTGAGGGAAGAAGGGAAGTAACTTTGATCAAGTTAGCCAACTACCAACAACAACTAGAAAAATCTCATAACATGAAGGTTAAACTGCAAAAATTTAACTCGAGAGAGTTCGTGTTGAAGAAGATCCTTCCAGCCGAGCAGAAGATGGCTAATGGAAAGCTAGGTTTCGATTGGCATTCCCTGTACGAGATCATCTCAACAGTAGGTATCGATGCATAATTCCTTAGAGGAGTAGATGAGCAAGAGCTTCCTCACCCTTGGAACGCCACCTGCTTGATCAAATACTATTTCTAGAGTTGTATCATCTTCGCATTAATGAAAGGAGCATTTATCAGGAATAAAGACTCTTTCCACAACAACTTGGCATCAGCACACCAAGAAATACACCTTACGTGCCTCGGCACTATGTGCTCTGACACTCCTCATCACTATCAGAGGGAACGATGGGAGGTTCAGGCTAAGGAAGCTTCAACTTTCTCTTGTAGTTGGGGGCAAGAAGGTGGTCAGCCTTGACATAGGCATCATGCCAACCATGACTGTATCCCTAATTTTCAAACCCCATGCACATACTTCCCTTCAGCTACATCAAATTCCTCCTGATACCTCTTCTCAATCCCCTGTTCACCCTGTTTTGAACCAGGCCACTAGAGCTTCCTCACCCTTGGAATGCCACTCGTTTGATTAAATACTATTTCTAGAGTTGTATCATATTTGCATTAATAAAAGGAGCATTTATAAAAAACAGAGACTCTTTCCGCAATAACTTGGCATCCACATGCCCAAGCAATGACCCTTGCACGCCGCAACACTATGTGCTTTGACACTTCTCATCACTATCAGAGGGAACAATGGTAGCTTTAGGTTAAAGAATCTTCATCTTTCTCTTGTTGTTGGGGACATCAAGGTGGTCTGCCTGGGCATAGGCATCGTGCCAACCATGACTATATCCCTTATTTTCAAACCCCATGAAAACATGTACTTCCCCTCAGCTACATCAAAGTCCTCCTAATACCTCTTCGCAGCTCCCTCTTCACCTTGTTTTAAACCAACTACCTTGCACTGCCAATACCGTGTCTAAACCCTCTAGATCAACCCTTAAAGAATGCGCTGATCTCTCTAAGAGGACAATTCTAGTTTAGATTTGGCTTTTTTCTATCTAGAGAGGCTGCAATAGTTAAAGCTCAAGAGTGGAATCCAGGCGCCCTTCCAAAGCTACTTGCTTTAGATCCCCTTCTTCAATTGACCAATCAATGGGCGTGAAGCCTAGTTCTTGGTCTCTTCCTCAGCTCGACCCTTGACTCGGTAATTTTTGCATGCTTCTTAACACTGGCTTCAGCATTAACAGTGCACTTCTTGACTTTCTCCAAAGAAGCCTTGGTCCATTTAAGCTCACCAGTCAGTTGAGCCACCTAGTTTGAGCACTCCCGCAACTCTTGTGCCAACCTCTGATTCCAATAGATAGCCTTCCATGATTGATAGGCTACATAATATAGTGCTAAGTAGAAGACCCCACAATACTAGCAGTCGTCACTTTGCGCAAATACTGCCAAATGTCATCCGCATAGACATTGCGGTCAAAATGCATGCTATTGGCGAGCTCTTGAAAGGCCCAAGGAAGTGAAATTTGTGCGGGTACCAAAACCTTACCACCACCACAATTTGCACGACCTCCGTGATAGTCTCTCCACCTCCTCGACATCTCAATGGCTGGCTACACTGATAACTCTGGCCTAGGGCAGTAATCTTTTCCACCTCAAGAATTTCAGTTGGAAACCACATCCGTCTCATTTCCTCGAACTTTAGCGACCCTTTTTTGGGACAAAACGAGCAAGGAAATTGAGCAACTTCTGCTGAAACAACCTCCACTAGTACAACAAAAATGGGAACTACTCAGATCAAAGTGAAAAGAATCACTAATTGATTAGTGACGCGCAAACCTTGTTCTATCCTCACCATCTCCCCTTTGGCATGCTCAATCTCTCTCTTCTTACTGTTTGCCAGGTCTCGGGAATGCACCAACAATCGTACTTGATTGCCTCAATAGGGTTGCCATGAGACGTTCCCAATCACGAAATACCAAATAAACGCATATTATAGAATAAGAGGATTAACGTCGAATGGTATAGCTAAATACTCAAAACATTTTATGATAAGGTCCTCGATTGTTGTTGGTATCTTCACTTGGATATCCCAAGAAAACTTGACTCTCTAGTTGAGGTCAAAATAAGTGGTCAGATTAATACCCAACAAATTTGCAAGTCAAGAAGACAAATGACAGTTAGAACAATAGCTAGACGACTGACAAAGCAAAATAATTTCACATTTAAAAACTAGTAGCAACTTGATGCAATTGACAGCTAGCTCAAAACAATTGTTGAAGAGGCTTCCTCGAACCTAAACTCCTATTTGCGAGAGACCATAAGGCATCATTATCAGCAATGCTGCGAGTATGAATATGAACAAGGAAAATCAGCGGGCTTTTGGGTGCTATAAAATATAGGTCATTACCTCCTCAACAGAGATCGTAGCAACTCCTAATTTCTTGGACCCCAAGGCCTATATCAACAATCTCATTCAGGATCTCAAGACCAGTAATTATCCTAAAGAAGTCAACTAGAAAATGTATGGGAGGAAGTCAATAGAACCTAAGATGCCCCATCGTCATCATCATCCGAGTAAGGACAGATTGGTTAGGTATCTTCTTCAAAAGTGTCTATGGAGGCACGAACCTCATTTGCTAATAGGCAAGGAGGTAGCCCTTCTGGAAGCTCCTATTCTGATAAGCCCAAATTTGCTGCATGAATGAATTGGTCAAGTTTTCCTTTAGATGTTTTAGCTTTGGCTCCAAGGAATGGACCATCTTTTAAAGCTTTTGAGAGAGGACCACATCACGAGGTAGATGTGCTAAAGAGCTTTCAATCGTAGAATAACATTTGAATTTTTTTGCATTAGTATCGCTTGCTTAGATCAAAAGACCTTGACCTTCTCCTCAGTCTTAGACACTCTAGAGATGGTTTCTTCCAAGTTAGCAGCTAGTCGAACCTTTTTAGCCTCTAGCTCAGCCTTGGTCACCTCAACAAAGCCTTCTTAGAGGCGAACGATGCTTTTTGGGCCTTAAGCAACCCCTTTATTGTAGACAACTTATCATTCTCATGGGACTTTGACTTGTTGCCACTAGAAGCAACCTCCTCCTGCATCACTTTCATATCTTGGATAGTATTGGCAGTTTCATAGTGGGCCTCAATCATGATGCAACCCCTAATCAAGGTCTGCAAAAAAAAAAAAATAGAGCTCAGTTATGAGGATATGTCGTTAAGGTTTACAAAAATTCACATGGATTAAACATTACCATTTAGCAGTAATAGCAAACTAATCAAACAGGGGAGGTGTCTTCATGTTCTCAATCACCTCCATCTCCCTCCTCAGACGAAGAACATAAAAGATAGCAAGGGCAATATCGAGATGTTAAAAAATTAAGCTAATGAGAGAATGGGGGCTTTGGCGATAAGATGAAGGATAACCCAATCATCATTGCCACTGTTGACTTTCTAAGATGGGTCGACCTACTTCGATAGAGAAGAAAGCATCTATTTAACTCGGGCTTTCTAGGCTAGAGCCTTCTAGTCAAAATCAAAAAAATTGTCAGGCATGGTGTAAAGAGAAGAAGTCTCCCCACCCACTAAAGGGGCATCCTTTGCAAACAAATGCTTCTGCAGTTGAGAAGGTAGGAGGGCTTCATTAGGGACAATGTAGGCGACATTTGGTGCAACAATAGCAGGAATAATGGTCCGCTTGGGTCCGTGCTAAGGTCTCTTTCCACTGTTGTCGCCACCAGTGTGTGACAACTTCTTCTGATGGCTCATAGTAGCCTTCAGATTCATCACTTCATTCTCCACCGGAGGATCCTTTGAAAGTTGGGCAAAAGAATCATCCATTTGTTCGTGGAAGGGAGTATAGCCAACAAACTTTGGTAACATAGGAGGATCTCTGACTGGCTAACCAACAAGAGTAATAGGTTCACTAGAAGAAAACTCCACCACCTCATTTGAATTCTCAAGATTGGTAGCTGCCATGACAGAGTCTGTGAGAAATCAAAAATCATGTAGAATTCCCTGAAGCTATCAAAGTTATCTACTATGGACATCCTCCTTAAGGTAGCCGCAATGATAGAGTCTAACAAAAATTGGACTTACAAACGTAGAACACAATGAACGTACAGGAAGAATAATTCCTCGAACTACTTAGAAGAAGTAAAACAAGACTTTTGGCCTTATTTGACTATTATAGAGGTGTTTGAGCGGAATTCAAAAGGTCAATTTTCAAGAAAACTTCCAAAAAGAATGCCAAGGGGTACGTCACATTAAATGTAGAGTTGCAGTCACTAGCATATAAGTGACTTAAGAAAGATAAGTTGTTGACTTAACTCCTTGGCTAATTAGCTTACTGCTGCTGAAATTGAAATGACAAACAGACCGAGCAACAACAAGCTAAGTGGAGATTGTATGAGGTGAATAAATCTCATAACCAATTGAGTAACGTCCAAATACCAGTTAGGGACCGACCCCAGTAGTGAGCCATGTTTTGTCATCTTGGATAATAACTATCTTGGATAAATACTGTCTCTAACAAATACCTTTGTCAGATGATAAGTTGGTCCAAGGCTAACCACCTCGTATAGGCCGTCTTTTAATAGTGGGTCACGAATGATACTATACCAAACTGAGGGACATATTGGTCGGCACTTCCAAGCAACACAAAAACACACTGACTAGTCCTATGATGTGTCAAATTATCCCACAATCAAAGAAGATGAATGTAGAAAGTGCACTCGAGTCTATTCATCAGAACACTCAATTGATTCATATAAAAAAGGCTAAAATCCACCAGCAAAAGAGTCGATCACTTGGGGAACTTATGCCAGGTTGATTAGTAAGACATTCTTATCTACTTTCATAAACCAACCTATTATAAGTAGTACTTTATATGCATGCTTTCCATATTCATATTTGCTCAGCAAAACACTTGACTTACGACTTGACCTCTCGTAGTTGCTGACTCAGAGGGAATTTTGACCACTCGCCAGAGTTTCTCTAATTGGTTGTTTCTTCGTAAGGGACTTCGACTGAAGCAACCAGTGGAATACATTCAGGTTAACCCACTTTCAGTTCCAAAAGGACTTGTAGGGGAGTCCCACCAATCAGTACCCCATAGATATCCATCCCCTCCCTATAATGAAATTGTACATGGAGAGGATGTTGATACTAGGAATTCGTACTTCTTCGTGATATAGCCTATTCAGACTGGGAGCCAGATTTTAGAAGGGGTAGTTCTCAACTAGTGTTGAACCCATAAAGAGGCATCTTAATCGACGTGAGGTTTGATTCCTTAAGTTTGAGCTTCTCAAACGTGTTGTAAAACATAACATCCGACAATCTCCCCAAGTCTACGATTACTTGTTGGACGTGGTGACTGATGATTTAGAGAATCAAAACCAAAGGATCGTCATGAGGGTACTTGAACCCCTTTTATCTTCCTCAATAAACGAGATATTACTGTCTAGGAAAATGGTGAGCCAACTAGTCTCTACCTTTCTCACCTAGTGTACTTTCCTCTTATTCCTCCCCTCATGGATTTGTTTCGTGAGCTCGGCCAATTTCTCAGGTTCTAGTGCCATGGTAATGAACGTCACTACCATGATAGGTTCAAAGTATGACTTCTTGACTTATTGTTTTCTCTTTGCCTCACTTTCCTTCACTCTGGGCGCTGTCTACGAATTGTTTTGAGTACCTTTGCTGCACCAAGTCCTTCTAGAATCTCTTGAAGGGAAAATGCTTCTCGATCAAGTGTTTGTGGTCTTTGTGGAAGGCACAATGCATCTTTTCATCCCTCCGATTGGCGTCCCCTCCATTGGCCTTGTGGCTCAAAAGTATGCTTCCTTTGTAATTTTCTAGAGGATTATAGAGATCGACAGGTTGAACTTTTTTCTAATTTCATCTTGTCTAATTCTTGATGGTTCCTTGCCTTCTTCAATTTATTGGTGTCCAACCATCAGTCCCTCTGACCACCATCTCTGCCCCATTTTGAAGGTGGTGATAATGAAGACCTACACGGGGTCTCTACCTCATTATAGTAGTTTCAGCACTTTTGGACATAAGCACTTTTGGACTCGCCTTTGATCATTTTCATAAGTACAAACCCTGCATTGCCTTGCGGATTTTCTTGCTTGGGAAGAAGCAAGCAGTAAAGCCTAACGTCAACTATTTAAAACTACTAGTAGAGCATGGCTTCAGCTTATAGAACCAGCAAAGACCAGTTGTTCGAGACTAAAGGGAAATAAAAAGCACATGAGTTCTTCATTGTGATCATAACGGATAATTGCTTGGCTATAGTGCTGGACATAGTCATGGGGATTGTTGACCCCAATCATAGAGCTCGAAGGCCATTTTTTTTATTCTATGAGGGGATAGTTGCCCTCATTATGTGCCAAAATAAGGAGGTTTTTGCTACTCATCCTCAGACTCACTCATTAGCGCGGGTCTGTTTCAAATGTTTGCCTTTTTCTTCAGCCTAATTTCCTCATTTTTGTATAGATCTCTTAGTTTGAAGCGTGGGTGTTCCTTCTTCGCCGAACATCCATGTCCTCTATCCTACGATTGCTTTTTGCGCCAAAGACAATTTTGACCTCCTCCACCTTTCTCTTGAGGCATTAAAGCTCATTATCTTGTCTATCCAAACAAGCTAGTTGGGCCTCGCTTTGCCTAACAGACTCCAGCTGCACTAGTATGTTGGCCTCGAGCGTTAATTTGTGGGACTCTCCCATGAGTTCTTCTAGAGCTAAAAAATGTTTTAACCCGAATGTGCAACATTCGTTGTTTCAGTGGGACTCCTTCTAAAAAGGAAACCACCAGTTAGAGACACCTCGACGAGTGATCGAAATGCCCTCTGATGGCTAAGTTAGGAACTATGAGAGGATCGGCTCATAAAACAAGTGTTGTTGCAGTAGATAAAAAAAAACAAGTTTTCTTCCAAACAAACATGTATATGAAAAACAGGTATGCAAAGTGATCTGTATGGTGGGTTGGTATGTTAGAGTGACTAGGAATATCTTTATAATCAATCTGGTATAAGTTTTCCAACTAATCGATCCATTTGTTGGTTGATTTTTACCCTTATTCATAGGAATTAGTTGAGTATTCTTGTGAATGCACTCGAGTGTATTTTTTGCATTTGATGTCTTCGATTGTGAGCAGATTTGACACGTCATAGAATTGAGTAGTGTCCCTTTGTGTTAGTTGGTAGACTTGACTAGAATGGCCATAGTCCCATATGGTTTTTCTCGAGACCTGATATTGGGAGACAGTTAGCACGAGGTGGGCTCCAAATTAACTCATTAGTCGAGAAGTGCACTTGTTAGAGACGATGCTTATCCGAGATGGTTACTGTTCGAGATGACAAAATGAGGCCTTCTCCTTTTGGGTTGGTCCCTAGCTAACTAGTGCTCAAATTTTATCCGATTCGTTATAAGATTTATTCACCTCCCATATATACTATTTTTAGATACTATTTTCTTTGTGTTGGTGTTGAATTTGAAATTTGAATTCCAAGCAAAATCATTGATTATGCGGACTTGAGCTAACTTTGGAATTCTACCCTATGAATAAAGGAATATTTACACATTCTTAGAGAATGTTTTAAAATAGGTTAAATTACTCTAATAGTCCCTATACTTTAGATATTATCTCACTTTGGTCCCTACCATTTAAAATGACTCGATTTTGACATTTAATTTACGTTTTTGTGTCAATCAAGGACAATATTTAACTTCCGTTTGTTTTGATTAACGGAAAGTCGTGAGTTGACTATTTCAAAGGGTTTTATGGTAACTTACTCATTCCCTTTGAGCTTTTCCTCCTTCCCAGACTCCCCTCTTCCCCCCCGTCTCTCTTCTTGTTTCTCAACTTTTAAAAGAGTCAGAAAGGGATTACATCTTTGGGAATGCAGAAATCGCGAGAAAATACCACGCGGAGAGGGTACCGGCAGCAAAATTCTCTCTCTCTAGAAAATTAATCCTAGAATTTTAGGAGCACCAATCATAAATTTGTAAGAATTTTGAATTTCTTATGACATCTCCAACTCACACTCTACTTTTCTATTTCACCACTTCATTTTAGAAATAAAATCAAACACTAACGTTTCTCTCTCTCTTCCTCTGATTTTGAGAACGGAATTTGATACTCTAAATGTAGAGTATGTGAAAAGAAATGAAAGATCTTCCAAACTGTTTTTAATATAAAAATAGAAAAGTAAAAAAAAAAAA
>JABCMJ010020843.1:0-31317 GCA_014822125.1 Arbutus unedo | reverse complement strand
AGAGAAAAAGAGATTGCTAGCTAGCAATTAGAAGCATGAAAAAGTTTAGGTGGTGGTAAAAGCCTAAAGTCTAAAAGGGAAATGCTAGACATAATGATGAGGTTTTGGCCCTCCGATAATTTTTTAAGTTTTTTCTACCACCACTTGTGAGATATAATGATTGATCCTTGATTGATATATGCTTACACATTATATATATAATATGCTTACCGTAAATTTATTATACATCAAAATAATATCGTTTTAGTACATCAAATATTGTCTGAACACTAATTTAATTATTTAAATAATATTTTGTACATCAAATTATTGATTAATTTAAATTTCGTAAAAATAAAAGGATATGGACCCTTTTGGCTAAAAGGACATGGGTGTCAGATGATGCTATTTTGATTCAATAATTCTATAGCGGAAGTGGAACAATACACATAATTATTTGAATGTATATAATATGTACCTCTTAAATTCTTTTTAAATTTATAATATTCAAACGCAATTAACTATGTAAAAAAAAAGTTGTTTTTGTTTAAAAAATTAAATAAAGTATTATGTGAACTATTTTCTCTTAATATACTGTATCTGAACCAAAAAAAAATGCCTGCGTAGCCTCTTTTTGTTATAATTAAATTTTATCGTTTCTATAATTACTATGGATTTCCGCTAATCCTCTTTCTCTCTCTCTAATCACTATGAGTTTCCATCAATCTCTTTCTTTCTCTCCCTCTTTTTGTGATAAGATGAATGGTACAACATTAGAAAAAATATTTAGAAATTTTTTCAAATTTAAAATCAAAAGTTATGATTCATTTAAATTTATAAGAATTCAAATAAATCATGACCTTTGATTTTGAATTCCTTAAATTCGGAGAAGTTTCTTCTTCTTTTTTCTAGTTACCTGCACTTTATCTCGTGATAATTAAATTTGTTTGTTCCTATAATCACTATGGGTTTCCATTAATCCTCCCCCTGGTTTCCATTAATCCTCCCCCCCTCTCTCTCTCCCTCCCTCTTTTCTCTCTCTCTCTCTCTCTCTCTCTCTCTCTCTGTGTTACAATTATTGTTGCATCCTATTGTGCAGTGGAAGTTTTCAAAGCCAAATCCCACCAAAGGGGTTTTAGAAGGTGTGTTCTTCCTGGCTATCACCTTTTCACCTTTTTTTATTCCAAACCCAAAACAAAAGGCACACATCGAATATAATCATTTTATCCATTCCATTTACCAAACTCAAAATATTAAAACCATTAAGTTGTGAAATTAAATTTATCATATATGTTTTTTTCCTTATCATTTTCTTTTTTTTTATGTGTGTAAAATCCCTCTAATTAATTACTTCCTCCGTTCCGATTTGTTTGTTCAATTTCGACATACGTATCATTTAAAGAATTATCTACATTGAGTGATTAATAATATTTTAGATGATTATAGAAACATTATCTAATAGAACTAATCGAGATCTATCAAACAAGATTTATATTTAATATAAAAAGAATTATAAATTAAAAGATATAAATTATTTTTTGAGAGATTCCAAATAGTAAAAGTGGACAAACAAACCGGGACGGAAATAGTACTATTTAGGGCAGTCACACACTCTTTTTATGAGAATTTTCCTTCCCTTATCCTACACCTAGCGGGACCTTTATTTGATTCTTCTATCACCAAAGGAGATATATATATATATATATATATATATATGTATGTATGTATATATATGTATGTATGTATGCTTCGTTGTGTTGCAAAATATTCAAGTCTAAATTAATGTCGATTAGGATTGAATTTCCAGCGGGCACTTAGATACTTAAGTTAGTTTTTGTGTAGAGAAAAAAACAACTTGAAATCTCTTAGAGTGTGCATGCATGCGCGTACTTGACAGTAGAGTACCCATGAAGTGTTTATAGAGAGAAACCCTAATGGACTGTCAGGTGTAACGACCTGACTTTTAAAACATATAATAAATCATTTTTAATTAGTTATTAAAATTCTTTTTTGATTCATTCTACTTAAAATGAAATTTATCTATATCGAGTTTATTTATTTTTATCATAATTTAGTAAATCGAATGATTAATTAGAATATAGGTGCACATGCATATATATGTGAAGAGTTAATGTACTAAATTATTTTTTTTCTCAATCCATGGTTTATATTGAACGTTCAATATTTCCTCTAAAATTTAAGTCAGTACCTTGGGGGCTAGGAATTGAATCTACCCTATACTCCATCTAGGTGCATTTGAACTCTTAGGACTTATTAATGCAAACTCCTAGAACTTCTAAGCCCATTTAAACCAATTTTCACTAGTATGATTTTTCTTTGGGAAGATGAATGTCTTCAGGAATTCTGGAACATAGTATATCTGAATGTGGAAAGACCTAAAGTCATACGTTAGTGACACTGGATCGAATGACGTTGTGACGTAGCAGCAAAGGATGTCAGGCGTATATTATAAAATAATTCATGTGTAAAGACAAGTAAGTAATTCGTTAAATAAAAGAATCGAAATCAGTTTAGATGGTTTGTCGTGGCAATGTCGTTATCTGAGTTTTGACCCATGTGTTTATGGTGTAATTATGACAAGTTAATTATGATTTGTTTATAAGATCGAGTACATAACCTCAGACTATTAGTCCATAGTAGGTAAGGACTAGTCAATATCGACCGATTGGCTATGTTAGTGTTTAAAAGGGTAGGTTTAGATTCTTGACGTGGTAAATCTTATAAACTTAAATACAAGATTCATAATAAACCTATGTGTTTATTTTCGCTGCTTTATACTCTATTCTTTAATGTCATTATTACATCTATCAAATTACATGATTCTTGGGTTAGTATTTCGAATATGTTTTTCGCTGAGTATTCTGTACTCATTCAGCAATTTCTTTGCCCCTGGCCAGATGAAGAAGTGCAAGAATAGAAGCAACCCGAGGTGGAAGAGTCAGCCTCTGGAGCTGAAGATCGTGATAACACATGAAGACTTTACCCTTAGAAACTCCGTTATATTATTTTCAATTCATAATGTAAACCCATAAGGGGTATTTTAGTAATTTTTGTCTAATTTTTGCAAATAATATTTTATTTTAAAATTCACATTTATGAATTACTGTTTTAATTATGTTTTATTTAAAGTAATAGAATTAAAAGATTTTAATTAATGTTCTGAGAAATCGGAGCGTTACACGAGGAGCATCAGCTGAAAATGTCGCCTCGTGTACCGCAAATCACAGTGCTTTCACCACATGCCCACAACCGTGCGAATTAGGCGAACATGTCTGCATGTCTTATAACTGCTTTGTCCCCACGTCTACCCGCAACATGGGGATACGTCAATGCCCGATCATGCTGAGCATAGTGCCCTTGGTGGCACGACCAAACACCGTGAGTTGTGAAGTTCATGACCCAAGGTGACACGCCGACTATAGAGGAGATTCGGTCTGCTATGGAGTCGTACGCGAGGCAAGACTTGAGGCGCAGCAAACGGCCTTGTAAAACCTCACGGCCCAATTCAAGTAGATCCACCCCTGTGTCTGAACCAACTGGATCCCAGCACAGATGGGTTGAATGTGTATACGGGCCGAATGTCCATTGCCTTGCGTATTTGGTCTACGACAGTACATATGTATATAAATTGTTGTATGTATGAATATACATGCACGTATAAGGTATTCTAGAACATGCACGTATAAGTCTTAACTTAATTTGGACTTATAAGTCCCCAGAATTCAATGTGGGTTCTTTTGATTCGGTTGGGAAATCTTTTTAGGGAGATTCATTTCCCTTTTTCTTTTGGGATAAGGAGAGAATTATACTTCACTGATTCACCTTCGGAAAAAAAGTTAAGTTGCTTGCTAATTGCTAGATACCCCCATGCAATTATCTTTTCACCAATTACTTTTTTATAATATTTTTTTTATATAATTACATGTCAAATCAATTTACATATATTTCAACTAATTTCGAGACTCTAAAGTTAATGATCACCAAATATCCAGTGGCCTCGACAATTTTTTAATGACGATGAGAATTGAACTTACGAGCTCAACAATAAAATACTATTTATATAAATTTGTGCATTCATATCCATTTTAAAAGATAAATTACTATTCAAGATGCAGGGTAGGCAGAATTCACTTGTGAAAGAGTATTCATAAGGTGTTTTTTTATTTATTATTATAAATTTTCTTAAACAAAACTGAACGGACGAATGTTAAATTATAAAATAAAACTTCGGACTGATGAACCTATATGATATTAAAATTTTGAAGAGAAAATCAAGCTAAAGTGTCCTAATTGTGTTGGAGTTGGGGTTCCTAACCAGGGCCCAGGGACCAAGAGATTACCCCGGGTGATCCAAACAATTATCGATACAATATCGTTGGGCTTATTTGCGAGCCTAAGCTATAACGAACTTGACTCGAACCAGTTCTAGTTTTTGAAACTTATAGTTTCCTCCTAATTAAGTGAAAGAACCGAACCAACCCCTTCGACCCGGCATACTATATAAAATTTACTATTTATCAATTTAACAAATTTTCAAACTTATTTGAATAAGACAGTCTTATAAACTCATCCATCTCTCGATCCATCCTTGCCCTTCTTTCATGAATACTCTATAGAACTAGACATGGGGTGAGATGTCCATAATCGCCCATGTTGACTATCCCACCAATTATTCTTAACTTGGAGCTATGTGTATAGCATATAATGTTTTTCTGTTCTATTCTTAACAGAAAAGTAGTCTTGTGAAGTCATGATTGCCTTTATAAATATATATATATATATATATAGACACACACACTAGCAGCTAAGCCCACACAATTTACGTACAATTCGAATTTTATAAAAACATGAAAAGAATACAAATGATATCGAAATGATGAAAAAACTTTAGCAGTTAGAACGGTAATTTAGGTATTGTAAAAGTATAATTCAACTTCAAGAAAAGTGTTTATACCAATTTGTGTGTTCTTTTTATAATAATTAGTGTTCGTGGCACATACAACGAATATGTATTCTCATTTTTTTATTGTGATCCATCTCCTCAGCGCTGATGCCGATCTTTCTTTTTCAAGCCCAACAAACATTATTTTTGAACCTTTGAAGGTCATGGGCATTTTTCAACAGCCAAAAATTATGAAGATTCAATTTTTTTAAATACTGACAGGAACTGTTTTATGAACCCCTACTTGGATTGAGTGCTTTTCGATAATATTTTGAGCTGATTTCTCTCGGGTATCCTTAAAAACATGTTTTAAACACAATGAACAGTTCAGATCATTAAAATTTAATCAGGAATAAAGAGTTTAAATATTGATCTAATATTGATCTAAAAAGTATTGGTCCATATAGCCTTTCTCATATATACATACATATATATATATAGGGGTATTGATGAGTGGGAGAAGAATAGCAAATGCGGGCCATACGTTGTTCACGGGTTCTTCTATTACCAGATTCTTTTTCCTTGCAGATTCCCAATTCACTTCACTTATTGTGCACCAGCTCGTGAATATATTTTATTCTCCTTTGGCTTGTAGAATCATTTTAAGATTTTATTTTGATAATTAAAATTATTTATTTTATTCAGATTAATTTTTTATGGTGTCACAAACAGCTCAAACGAATATTGATGAAGTTCGCTTGAAAATTTAGAAGTTATAAAGTAAAATATTAATCTGACAAAATTGATGATTTCAATCGTTAACGTGAAATCTCGGAAGGGTCCCGCACCATCGAAGGCGAACAACGCTGGACCCCGACGTATTATTAAGTTGTGTTCGTTTGCTTGTTTTTGAAACTATTTTTAGAAAAAAAAACTCTGAGATGTTTGATGTACGTGTTTCAAAAAAAAATTTGAGAGTTAAGTTTTTTCGGTATTTTCAAAGTGTCTCTCTTTGTCTCTCTTCTTTTATGGACAAGTGAATGTTGTTCGAAAAAAAAGTAAAAATATTTAGAAAAATATTTTCCAAACAAATTCAGAAAAATATTTGAAAAAAAAAATTCCAAATAAGCAAACGAACAAAGTCTTAGTCACAAAAACATTTGAACGAAAAAAAAAAAATCTGAGCATGCTTGGGCTCCTCTGTGAATCATTTGGGCTGAAACCCATACATTACATGGGCTTCAGATATTGTCCGTAAGCCAGCCCATTACTACACAATGGCCTTGTAGGAGGCCGAACCTACAATCAGGTTAGGATTCGGCATTAACCGAACTGAGAGATGACTAAAAACTCAAATCCTTCCTTTGTCGTGATGGGATTTTTTGGCCTAGTTCAATGTGGCATTGAGTCGGATCGAAAGTTCTACGAGATCCACGTATCGTGTAATCAATCTGCTTATGGGCACCCTAGCAACCGTATACAATGGGCCGAACGAAGAGTACTTGGCACAACCACGGTATAACAACTTATGTAACTCGACACGACCGCATAAAGTACGACCCGATATCTGGTGCATCATGCATGACATCGAAGGAAGAGATCGATATTTCTGATGTCGCAATAAATGAAACAATTATTTCGAACGTCCTGGTGAACGAAACAATTACCTCAAATGGCACGATGTAATACGCCTAACACACGCGGACTTAGATCGAAAGTACAATCCTCTATATAAACTAACTAAGGCGCTTCGCACAAGGTATGTCATATTACTTTACTCTAAAGTGCTTTCAATCAGAATTTTTTCTTTTCAGAAACTAACTTAAGCATCATAATACTCTTCAGTTACTTCTTGTTGGGCGGCACTAACTGATTATTAAAGAAGAATTCAATACAAATAATTTAGAGAGGAATTCATCGAGTTAAAGACTCCACGTGCATCTAAATTAAAATTAAAATTAAAATAAGGCAATAAGATAGAATGATCAAATTAACACTTAGTGAAACAAATCTAAAGCTGGTTGGACTTGCCTCCCACAATTAAACACTCATTATAAGAAATATCCAACATAGTAGAAACCATCTCTAGATTCATCACCCACCATCTATGTCCCTATCGCATTTACACAACAACAATAAAAATAATAATCTTTAAACCCAAGCTTTTGTGAAGTGCAGCAAATGTCTCCCCTTTCAACAGCACTTCAGAAATCTACAGTAACGCAGGCCCATATAATATAACTCTATAAGCAACAAAACAAGTAACAATTAAGCGTGACAGATCAAATGGAACAACAAATTAAGAACCTTTGAGACAAATCATGACAAGAACTTCTACAAAGTCTGGCCAAGCAATACCTGTAACCTGATCAAGAGAACGAACTGAATGAGAGCTAAAGATGTTCATCAGGAATAGCCTTGGCGGAAACAAAAGTCAAATAAGTGGGAAACAAAGTAACCAATGTCATTTGTTTTCCTTGGATACAATGCTTGGTTAGTCCTTCCCTGTCAAATGGCACGAGACCAAGAAGAAAGTTATGGCCCCTTGCCCTTCGCTTCTCCCTACTTACACGAATTTCATGAATTTTACCCATGTTACCAAACAGCTATCAGTTGAGCTTCCTACTTTGGCTCGGGCACGAGTGACCGGATGGATTACCAATTTTTTTCACATCTTCCTCTTCAGCTGAGGACCTAAACTACACAAGGTGAGACAAAAGTTATCAGATTACAAAAAACAAGGGAAAGGGTGATTGAAGCAATATGCAGGATTAACTACTATGAGGAAGTCCAATTTTCTACTTTGGACTTGAACCCATGTAGCCCAACTGATTGGTCAAAACATTCGCAACTTCCTCTTATCCGTCTTCATTGCCGGGTGAACCTGATTCTTCATCAAACTTCTCATTCAATAGTTCTTCCCAAAACCCCTCATCAAGTTCTTTATCTCCAACTTCGAATTCCTCAAGCTGTTCATAATCCTCCTCTTCTTCCTCTAGCTCCTTTCTTGCCCTACCAAATCCCTGGATTTCCAAAGCAAGTGCCTCCAGCTCTGACACTCCAAACCCATAAGGATTTTCAAATTCAGCATTTTCAACTTTAATTACTTTTAACCTTTCCCCACTTCGACTCGATTCACCTATAAAACAACTGGGGCCTTGATCGATTGTCCGTGGCCTTTTCTTACTAATGGCCTCTTCCATTTCCTTCCTTTTCTCCTTTTGTTGGACTAATTGCTGGATAAATGCTGGGTTTTGCATAGCTCTTGCCAAAAACCTCATCATTTGCTGCTGCTTCCTTTCTGTCCCTTGAAGCCTCAGTTCCATGGCTTGAAGGTGAGCTCTTGTATTCTGTTGTTGCTGTCTCAGCTTCACAAGTTCCATCATCAAAACCTGCTTGTCACGCCTCAAACGGTCTAATTCTCCATCTAATCCGAATCGTCCGAGTTCAACGCAAGGGCCTAGAGCTTGTTGGGGAGGAAGTGACAATGGAGGCGCCTTTCTTCTTCTGATGTTCCTCAAAAGGTGCCTCTGATCCCTTAGAAATCCTTCATTGGCAAATTCCCATTTGTCTGGATCGATCTTTCTAAATCCCTGCAAATACCCAGATCCACATTCTCAGTAAAACCCACCAATCAATAAATTCACTTGAGTGTGTGCACTGTGCACACACTACATATTCCAGCACTTCTATATCAATCTTTGTAAGAGGGCTTCTGTCCAGATCTTTGTTTGTTGGGGTGCGCATCAAATCTTTTCTCTATATAATCAGACCGAAAGATTAAATCAAACAGTGGAGTAGATAGAGCTTTAGCATTGCTGTATAAGTCAGTAAATTGCATACAATACCTTGCAGAAGTGTTGTGATTCTGACTATCTGAACCAAGTAAGATAAAACAAAGACTAATTAAGGACTCATGTCCGCAAATAGTTGGAAAGAAGGAGAAGAGGAGGAAATAAGGAGGCACAAAACCGATAGGGTTCAAGATTGTCTGCAGAGAAGAATATTAGATTTGAAGAATGGATGGGAATCATTCAAATCAAAAGGTAGAAATAGCTTTCAGAATGCCTTTATCCGCGGGAAGATCAGGGACGCTGAAAAAATTAAACATAGAGACAGTCAATGAGAATTTTCAAGGAAGCGAGGAATTTCTCCCAGTTCCTCTAACAAACAGGTATAAGGAACTCATGAGACAATCCTTCATACAATAGTCTCGGTTTCAAAGTTTCAAATCCATTTTGAACCAATTTTTTCCACCTGATATCAAACCCCAGAACTGAGATAAGATTCAGAATAAAACTAAGATTTGCATTCAAGAGTGTGTACTTACGTAAGTATTGAGTTGTCTTACAAAGCTTGAGAAATTGTTGTGCTTGAAAAATTTGGGGAGGAGGGAGTTGGAGAAGGCATGTGGATCCCATACAACAAAGCTCTGACCCCCTCTGCTCCAAGAGACTACGTTATCACAGGTTGGGTCATCCACCATGTCAAATGTCTTGGTCAGAAACGGCGGAGGGCCAATATCATGAAGCCCCTCCATTGGCTGCGGGGGCGGCGTTGGAGTTGGAGGTGGAGGTGGCGGCGGCGGCATCATCATCGGCTGTTTTCCGTATTGCGAAGAACTCGATCCCAGGTACTCCTCTTTAACTGGGCATGAAGGATTCATGATCGAAATCTTAAAAACAAAACAAAAAATTAGCAAACCTTCTTACTGGCTTTGAGCGGAGTCTAACTTCAGTTCCAGATTTGATTCTTACTGGTTTTCTACACTTTTCGCAACCCTTGTCGAATTTGAACTGGGTCTAGCTTCACTTCCAGATTTAATATGCTGAATCCCTCCTGGGTTTGTACTCTTTTCACAAATTCGATCTAACTTCAATTCCTGGCTACTCTCAAAGAATACACAAATCACTCAATTCCCAAAATACAGCAAATGAATTCGAGATGTACCAGGATACGGCAAGGGGGTTAGATAGCGATAGTGCCGAATCGAGGACCGCACAGAACTGAGATTAAGAAAACAGAGTGGTTAAGAGACTGCAACCGATTTGAAGCAATATGGGTTAGATCAATAGATTGCCATAAACAAGGACATCAGATATTTTTCCCCTCTTTCCGGCTTCTGGGTGTCTTCTTCGTCTCACATCCGCTTCAGAGATTTGGCTTCAGCCTTGACCTTCCGGGTGGAAGAACCTAACACATTACACATGGCATCTGAGCTAGAACATCATTAGCTTTTAAGTAGCGTGATCAAGGTTCCTAATGGAATAATTAATGATGGAAAGTTCTAGATATTTTGCTTGGCTTCTATTTTAAAATGGCACCCTTGCCTCATTTGGCAAGGAAGGGGAGGGGGGAGAGACCTTCGGAAGGTTCTGGAATGGAGTGGTAGTGGTGGGCCATGGAGGTGTGGGGATGGGTGTCCAATAGTGTATAATACTATATTGTAAGGAATATACTTTTTGTCCCTTCGAGTCTCGAAAGAGTAGTGTGCGATAAAAGAAATGTGGAGCTTGCACAGTATAGTTCAGCAAAATAATATTATTTTGTACACAAAATACTGTGCGCAACATTGTACGAACAGTGTCCAACTGCTTGAACAATTTTTTATTTTAAAACGATATCGTTTTGACTCGCAACAGGTCAAATTGTGTATAACATTATCCCTGTGTCCGACAAAAGGAAAGAAGATCATGAGGTAAATCTAAATTAGCTACATGCCTTTTGATTTTCTATACATTAGAGGTTGGACAAATATTTTGTATGCGCGTTTGTACATTTGATTATGTGCTAAGGTTGTGGACCCATTATGTATTTGCATGTTTACAGTTGAATACAAGTACTATACCCACACTATTTATTGAAGTAAAAAAAATTATTGAAATTTTAATTTTAATTTTGTAGAAAAAATAACCTTTAGTAATTAGAGGGCGAGTGAGAAATAATATGAACAGTAATAAACACAAATAATTTAATGAGAGAAGAGTCTGAATATTTAAAAAAATAAATAAATCGATTCAATTATTAAAAGGAGAGATAAATAGAAATGAAAAGAAAACGACATGTAACCTGCTTTTTATAATATATAGTTATAGTTATAGATACAGGCATATGTGATGTGTGAGTGGATAACTGATTTGAGTAATTTTATAATTTTTTTCTATCCAATTAATTCACGTTATAAAAAAAATTATTGTGAAAAATTATTAATTATTTTTTTAATACAGTAAAATTAAAAATTTACTTTGGTGCAATTTGTGCTGAGATTTGATTGGTGGGTGGCTGGATGCAAGTTGTGCACGATTTGATTGGTGGATTCTAGTGCAAGTTGTCTGCGATTTGATTGGTGGATTCCATACCCTACAGATATGATTGGGTGACATCAGTGAACGCAACCACTAATTTTGACGAGAAAGCTCAGAAAAAGTCAAACCGTCTTTGGAAAAAAACCACGGTTCAGTCCGATCAATTTTGATTTTTGAAAAACAATCAATTTGTCAATTTGATTTGTACATTGTCTTAATCGATTTACGATTGTTTTTGGCTATTATTGTTTTGGATGCAATATTTTGGTTATCTATGCACCCAATTTTGATCACAAATCAATTTCGATACGTATAGTTAGACTATTTTCATTTGAGTGTTTTTGAATTAATTTTTAAGAAAAAATACTCTCGAATATTGTTTTGTGTAAATATTTTAAAAAAAACTCAAAGTTAGATTTTTTTAACATTTTTTAGGCACTCTTTCTTTTTCTTCTTTTTGAATTTTGTGCACATATTTTATTAACAAAAAAATTATTTTAGAATTTCGAATTTGTAGTTAATCTCGAAATATTTTTTTAAGTCAACTATGAATTTTTTAATTTTTTTGAAAATAAAATTTAAAGATAACTATCAAAATGGTCAAATAAACGGTGTCGAATATGAACAAAATAAGATAAAATGTGATTATTTAATGTATTAATCATTGACAAACATAATTATTTAATGATTGTCAGTTATTGAAAAACAAACAAAACAATGTTTCTGAAATTATTTTCCAAACAAAAGTCACAAACATTACTCTAAAAAAAATTCAAAAACACCCAAACAAAAATACCCTTTAATGCAATATCTTGCCAATTAAAAAACCAAACTCCAACAGCTTTTATATTGTTAAAAATCGATGTAAAAAAGAAAAAAAATGAGCCAAAACCTAAATGTTAGTAAGGGCCAAAAATATTTTATGAGTTCAAAATAAAGGTCTATTTGAAGAATTCAAAAATAAAAAAATCGACCGGATCGGCCGAGTCCAAGCCGACTTCGGTTTGGATCGAAATTCGGTCGAAACCATTTAGCTTAGATTTCACTTCAAACCAATCGGTTTCATTTTTTTGCACCGAAATATTGAACAAAATCGAACCGATTACACTCCTGATTCCTTCTCAATTTATTTATTTATTTTTACAATTGTAAATAATAATTACTTTTAAAAAATTAAATTTTCAATAATACTTTTAACTTTTTTTAATATTAAATTAGAGTGTTCATTTTGTTTGGAGGGTGGGAAGTAGAACTGAATTATGATGGATTTGTAGAAACACAATACTACTAGTGCATGATGTTTGTCTCTGGAAAACAAACAAAAAGAGTCAGCAAGAAAATTTATGCAAGCACCTCTCCTCTAAACAGGACAGATTTAAAATTTATAGACATGAAGGTCAAATATTTATAAAATATATAATTTTATAGGATGATTCGATCAAAGTATTTACACCCGTCTTTCACATGTTTCTCAGATGACTCGATTCTAGCAAGTCACCTTCAAGTGGCCAAGATCAACCAAAAATAAATAAATTTTTAATTAGGTCTATTAATTACACAAATATCCCCCTTAACATAATATCGTTATCCGTAACCAGTTATCCATTCATAAGTTGAGATAAGAGATTTATCAAAATTTGTCATATATTTTTCACTTGTGTGAATGAATGGTGAAAACTAAGAGAGCAACAACTTACCACTTAAATTTTCAAATCTTTGTGCTTACACTTCATGTTTCTACCGCAACAACAGAACATTCATTTTCAACTATGAAAATTAACAAAACTAGATTTCGAAACAAAATTGAAGACGATTTTCTTTCGGACTCGTCATCTATACACATTAAAAGGAAAATTGCTTTGAAATTTAGTTTAAAATTAATCTTTTGGTGATTTTCAAGATTTGAAAGAACGTTGAGTTTCTTTTTGATTTTTTGTTGTATTATTTTATTTCTAATTTAATGGAGTTCACACAAAACATTTGAATGTATTTTTTATTTTTTATTGTGTTATTTTTATTTCTAATTGAATGAAATCACACCACAAAATAATTGGTTAGTAAGGGGTGATTGTCATTGGAACACACATAACTTTTTATATTGAATATTATAATTTTGTTGTTAGTACTACCACCCCCAATATTAAATCCTATGTCCGCCCCTGGATCCTGGTGCATGGAGTCTGACCTGTCGTCCAGTACATCATGCATGATGTTAATAGTAGAACGATTATTTCTAACGTCGTTGGTAACGTGATTCGCACATACTAGCTTAAAACTCAAATTAGGTCCGACTATATATTTTTTCTCTTTCACGGATTGACTGAAATATTGGAGTACTTCTTGCATGATATCGATCGGAAACACTAACAAATATTTACTTTTACAGTTCATAAAAGATCTTAAAGAGAGCTTCAAATTAAGTACGGGGTCAGACGATTAACCGCATAATATATATCTTCAAATATACACACAGTCATTTAAAATTCATTGACTAGTCATCTTAGATATTTTGTTGTTGGACGTTAGGGAACAGAAGACAGGTTAATGCTTATTACACGTATCAGTCAAATCTAGTTAGGTAAAATAAATACTGGGAAAAAAAAATCTACCGTAAATTATTACAAAAATGATACAGGTGTCATTTTTGCATATTTAAAAAATTAAAATTAATAACAAATTCCACTTTATAATCCCATTTCATTACTCAATGTTGTAATTAAAGTACAATTTGTATTATTTAATTGTGAATATATGAAAACAAAAAATCTAACGGATTGGCTAGATAGTTAAGACTTGATACCTAACGATTTACTATCGCCTAAAGTCTTGAGTTTAAAACCTTTCAAGTGCTATCCACTCTTATGAGACAAGTCAAAGCTCTGACTTTAGTAGAAATTTCTACAAATAAATGGTAAAATTAATCATTCAAATATAATTTATAAGTCTGCCAATTTCGCAATTTTTTAATTGTTTTAAGAGTAGTGTGTCTGATGAAGTTTTGAATCGCTTTTAGCCAAACTTTTTTCGGTTAGGTCATGCTTTGCCCCTTATTATTGCAATTATTTTAAATTTTTTAAGTGGATCAAGGAATATTATATCAAAATGATTCCTGCAGTGTTAGAAAAATTAAATAATTTCACATTCAAACTTTGGAAGTCTCAATGTAGAAAAGCAAGACTGGCTACAAAAACTGATAATTATTTTGACATGAAAACTTGGAACTATTCGGATGAAACTTCTATATTGTTTTGGTAATTTCTGAAAAACGTATTGCACGATAACGTGTAATTCTTATCCAAAAGATGTACGAACTTACTACATTAACGGCGAACGAAGCTTTCACGTACTTCTACCATTCTGGAAATGTGCATAAGACGCCTAGTTAAATTGTGGGGATTAAGCGCGTTTTGTCCTTTCAAATAAAAATTTGGATGAAAATGCTGTAATTGAATAAATAAAATTTTCAGAAGCACTTTTAAATTTGTTTTCGAAATTTTCGTAAATCCTTCTCACAAACCAATTGACACGATAAATAATATTTTCAATCATAAACATGATTATTTTTTCAAACAAAAACAGCAATCTCAAGGTATACTTCAATCTAGTAGGTCGAACTTGGAGGACATTGGGTCATGATATAAATGGGTTCGGGTTGGATTCAACATTAACCAGATCAATAGATGATCAAAAATTCGGACCATCCTTTTATCATGATGAGTCTTCTCAACCCAGTTCGCTTCAGCATTGGGCCGCACCGAAAGCTCCACAAGACACGTATGTTGTCCAACCAGCCCTTCTACGGTGCACACGCGAGAGTTATCGGAATAACCACAGTGCAACTCAAATTTCATAACTCCACATAGGCACCAGGTGACTCGACATGATCACGTAGAGCACGACATGGCACTAGGTGCATCATACATGACATCAAAGCTAAAGATAGTTATTTCTGACGTCATGGTGCCTAAGACGGTTATTCCAGATGTCCTGGTGCGTGAGATTAACACATGCTGACATGAGGCACTTTGAATAAGATAATTCATGTCACACTACTCTCAAGTATTTTGTTGAAAATTTGAAAGTGTTGTGAATGAAATTGGAACACCGGAGGGTCCGACGAGGCAACCGGAAAATTTCAACCGTTACAGCTCATGATTTCTATAAGTAGTGAATTCTTTTATTTGTTTTAGATACCAAAGATCCCGAAAGATTTTTGTGTGATTTTTACGGAGAGAGAGATAGACACAGTTAGTTCAACAGGCAGTTGATTGGGTGGTGTTTTATCGGCTGAGTGAGCCGTTTTACCCTGGGAGACAGGCACCAGAGCGATCCTCCAACACCCATGGGAGGCGGCGAATCTATTTTAAGGGGACTGTGATTTTACAGGACTCGGTTCGGTATTGTATTCTATTTTTCGAATCTATTTTGTAATTTGTCAATTACTGAAATTATTTTATGGAATTGAATCCGATCAACTTGTTTGATTATTTTTTCCTATATATTTTTCAATTAAGCTTTCATTTTTAAGATGAAGCACAAATTAATTAATCCTCTTGCAGTTCAAACACAAATAATTTAAAGAGGATCTTGTCAAGGCAATTTTTTATTCATTTTATTTTATTTTTTTCTATTGTTTTATATTTTAAGATATCAAATCTAAAACGATACACATGTCAACTACGGATTCATTGATTAGGCATCTCAGATATTTACGTTGTTGGACGTTAGGAAGCAACAGATCAGAAGTTAGGCAAATAAAAATACTAGGAAAAAAACATAGATTACTGTAAATTATTATAAATATAATGCAGGTGGAAATTTGCTACAGTGCTAAAAAAATGAATAATTTAACTTACAAACTCGAGAAGTCTCAACGTGGAAAGGCAAGACAAGCTATAAACACTTATTATTATTTTAATATGAAAACATAAAATTATTCGGATGAAAGTTTCTACATTGTTCTAGTACTTTCTAAAACTCCTATTGCATGGTGACGCGTAATTCTTATCCAAAAGACAAGTACACTATAGTGACATTGAACGTAACTTTTACGCAGTTTTAATATTCTTGAGATGTCCAAAAAAAAATTTTAAATTATGGGGGCTTACACTTTGTCCTTTCAAATAAAAAAATTAAAAACTATTCGGATGAAAACTTCTATATTGTTTTAGTACATTTTGAAATTCGCATTTGATGACAATGTGTTGTTCTTATCCAAAAGACGTACGAACACATTAACGGTGAACGAAGTTTTCACACAGTTTTAATATTCTCAAGATGTGCATAAGACACGTAGTTAAATGTTTTCATAAAATTTTAATATTCTCAAGATGTGCATAAGACACGTAGTTAAATTACGGGAATTCCGCCTTGTCCTTTCAAATAACAAAAAATAAGTTCTTGGATGGAAAACCCTGTAATTGAAAACTATTTCCAAATAAATTTTCTGCAAGCACCTTTTCTCTCTGGAAAACACTTTTAAATTTGTTTTCGAAATTTTCATAAATCCTTGTCTAGAAATACTCTTTTTCAATGATAAAATTATTATTTTTTAAACACAAAACAATAATCGCTAGGTATATTTCCGTGTAGCAGGCCGAATCTAGAGGATATTGGGTTATGGTAAAAACGGATTTTGATTGGATTCGGCATCAACCAGACCGAGGGATGATCGAAAGCTCGAACTATCCCCTTATAATCATGATGGGTCTTCTCGGGCAAGTTAAGTGCTCCAGTGTTGGGTCAAACCAAAAGCTCCACGAGACGACATGCATGCCATGCAATCACACCGTCTACATATGGGGCGCACGATCACCTTGCGGGTTGGGGCGAACTAAGAGTGGTGATCAACTCAACTTTGTAACTCCACGTAAGTGGCAGGTGGCTTAGTATAATATATGGCCACGTGGAGTATGATTTGACACTTGGTGGATGTCAAAGATAAATACGGTATTTTTTACCTCATGGTGCATGAGACAGTTATTCCTAGTGTGTGAGACCAGCACATGTTGACTTGAGGCGCAAGTACAATTTTTTATATACGTTAATTGAGACACTTTGCACAAAATACTCGTTATCACATAATTCTCAAGTGTTTTTCAGTTAAATTCTCATTTACCAAGAACAATTAACTTAAGTATCATAGTGTCCTCCGACTGCTTTCGATCCGACAGGTCTAATTGACTATTCCTCTTGCAATTCAAGCAATAAGTATTTTATAGAAATAATCCAAAGAAAGATTCACCGAATTCAGTACTCCTTATTTAATAACATGTTAAGGCTACGTACCTTTTATTCTTTTTCTTTTATTTAATTTATATTCTAACATATCAAATCTAAAATGATACACATATCAATTAAAATTCAGTAATTTGGCATCTTAGATATTTTTTTGCTGGACGTTAGGAAACAGAAGACATTTTAATACTCCTATCAGTTAAACATAGTCAGGTGAAATATATCATAGAAAAAACATAGATTTCTGTAAATTATTACCATAAAAAATTACAGGTGTCAATTTTCTATAAGGTCTAATTGCCACGTGTCAAATAGTAAATATCTAACATAACACCCCACTTCCTTCTTCAAAGGTTGTAATTAAAGTACGACTTTGTATTACTTAAGTGTGTAAATGCGAAAACAGAGAATACTTGAAAACACCAATAATTATTTTAATACAAAAACACAATATTGTGATGAAACTTCTATATTGTTTTAGTACACTCTGAAACCCGTACCTGATGACGTGTAAATCTTATCCGAAAAAGTTATGCGTTAGTGGAGTTTAGAATCGTTTTCTATAAATTTTACGTACAAACTTTGAAAGACGGATCGTGAAAAGGCAAGACAGGCTACAAACACTGATAATTATTTTAACACGAAAACATAAAAGCTATTCCGAGAAAACTTCAACATGGTTCTAGTATATTATGAAACTCGTATCGCATAACAACATGTAAATCTTATGCAAAAGTAGAACGTATTATATTGATGAAACTTTTATGTAATTTTAGAATTCTCAAGATGTTCATAAGACGTGTAGTTAAATTGCAAGGATTTATGCTCTGTCTTTCAAATAATAAAAACAAAAGTTTTGTTAATTTTCGATTGAAAGAGTTCGAGTAAAACTATATCATAAAATGTTTCATCGAAATGATTCCTCATCAAAAAGAGTTAATTTGTTGGTCAAAATTTTAAACTTACAAATTTATTCTCTCGTTACGGGTTTAGATTTTTCTCGTCTTAAACTTTTGGGAGCACTTTCGTTACGTGTAAGTGTGAGAAACGATTGTGGAAAATGACTATAAAGATAGCTAGATATTTTGCACAATCTGATCCGAAACACGTCACGTGATAAAAAAAATTATTCCCTCAATATTAAAAATTAATAAAGTCACATGCACACATGAAAAGTCTCATTGTAGAAAGGCAAGCAAGGCCACACTAATGCCAAGTTGTAATAAAAAAATTTATTATTTCTGTACCAAGATACCCACCAAAACATTTTTTTAATAAAATAAGGCTTTCTTCCACACAGTTCTAGAACTTTCTAGATCTCCTAATGCATGACAGCCTGTAATCCACTTCTACAATTTATAATATATTTAGGCTTTTTTTACTAAAAATATTTTATTATTTTTTCTTTTTTTCTCAATTTTCGTTAATTTTTTAAAATTAATTATTTATCTTGATGAAATAAATATAAAAGTTAAATAATTAGGAGTAAAAGTCCTGAAAAAATTTACTAAAGACTAAAAAAGTTCAAAAATAGTGTTTCCAACTGTATTTGGCGTCTTTAATGTTATACTATCTGAATTTTTTTTATTTCGATTCATATTTTTATATATTTTTATTTTTCTTATTGAAATGGATGATAAATTATTAAAAAAATATGAAATATTATACAAAAACTATAAAATATTAAACAGTATCAATTGTCAGTAACAGAAAAAATGGTTCAGTCTTAATCTACAACTTTTTTTTTTTGACAAAATGAGATACAAAATGCTAATGAATGGAACCTTAAGCTTTGCAACTCAAAAAGACCAAACTAACCACCTAGCAAAGGGATGTAAAAAGTTTGATTTTGTTGTTTTTTTAATATAATTTTGAACCAAATAAATTGTATACAAGAGTGGAACCATGATTCGAAACAATTTTGTTTTTTTGGAAAGAGGGGGGTCAAATGTATTTTAGGGGGGTCGAAATATAATTTTTTTATAATTTTTAAAATTTATACCGAAGTCCTAATTTTTTTTAACAATTTTAGGGGACCCGAGCAGCCAATCTTAATGTGATTCCGCCCCTAATTGTATCGGGTTTTATAGTTTTGTGAACCAAAATCAACTATTAATTCTAAACTAACAAAAAAAAATCTTACGCATCGAAATGGTTCGATTCAT
Organism: Arbutus unedo; assembly: GCA_014822125.1. Lineage (NCBI taxonomy): Eukaryota > Viridiplantae > Streptophyta > Magnoliopsida > Ericales > Ericaceae > Arbutus > Arbutus unedo. The sequence goes on along the minus strand of JABCMJ010020843.1, from coordinate 11,728 downwards.
TGCACTAAAATCAATTTAGACTTCAAAATTGATATTGTTACAAATTGGGATTCGAGAAGTCTATAGTGTGAACAAAATAACGTAATTTTATCCATTTTTTCTTAAAAGTACATCATTTTGATTTCATGTATTTTTATAACAATTCGCGTAATAAATTAGAATAACGTAATTTCAAAGAAAAATAGACAAAATTACATCAGTTTATCTGTACTATACGCACACTATAAACAAGTGCACTACAACTCTCCAAACTTTACACGGATTACACTGAGACAGTCCTGAAACTAGAGAGTTTTCAGTAGTTTAAATTAACAATTGAAAGCCTAATTTGACAAATGGTCTAACTCTCAAGTTTAATATATAATATTCTTATTAAATACAAAGGATAAGGACTCATTATTCTATCTTTGAAGTTAGTAGAGAGCAGGCCCCACAAAAGTAATTTTTTAATGTTGAGAATTATCTGATCATTTGTCAAGACCTTTCCTTTTCAATCCATCGCGAATCAATACGGTTGAAAACGTGTGCATTCAAAACGATGATGGATTAATTGATAAATCAGACATTAGTTGAAATAAGAAGACGGTTACATTCATTTATGAATGACCGAATAATTTCTTAGGTTTTCTAAAACGCGTTTCAATTTCCTTGTGTTGCTTCGCGATCTTAGTTTAAGGTCATAGGGACATTGGCACGGGAAGTGCTTTATTAACCCTCACTCTCTTTTGCTTGTATCCCATGTTTTATTTGTGGATTATTTTTGTCTTTTTTAAATTTTTTTAAAATTTGATTAATTATTTATAATTTTTCTAAAATCTCTCATCGAGACGAATTAATAATACACAAAAAATTGACGAAAAACAAAAAAATGCAAAAAAAATTGAAATAAAAACGAAATAATAATCAAATAATTAAGTCAGACCAAACCTAGCCTTAATCTACTCTATTTGGACTAAATTATTTGAGAAAGATGTTGACCGACAATTAATGCTTGTCTGTCTTTCACTTGGGAAAGAAATAAAAAGTCTAGAAATACAAATGTGTTCGAAACCGTTAAATACACACAAGGTCCACAAATTATTAAGGGCTTATATGCATCTAGCGGTTCCAGACACATTTGTGTCCGAATGATCTGCATGTGTAGCATTACCCCCCATAAAAAAAGTCCCTCTCTTTTTCAACTATTTTTTTTAATTTCAAGTGCTATGTGCACTGTATCAAAATGAGTCTTGTGTTAGTACAAATTTTTATTTCGGGAAAATATCAAAAAATCACCATTGACTAAAAATAATATTTGAAGATTAACTGTGGACTCGGTTATTGATTTTTTGTTTATTTTTCTAAGTATTCCGTGATATTTAAAATTTGATGGGCGAATATTTAAGTATTCCGTGGTACTTAATTTTTTTTTTCATTTTTTTCACCCCTTTTTTCTATTCGAATTTAAGAACGAAAAATATAAGTTTTCCGTTATACGAACAAAATATAAGTAATCTAGTAATGCACAAAAACACGGTCTTACATTTAAATAGAATGAGATTTGAAAAGTAATTGATAAAAAAAGATTTTAGGTTATACATTGGTTAAAAGTTTATTGGTTATATTAAAAAGTTTGATTTACGAGGAATGCTAAATATATAGATTTACGAATACAGATCGTATTTGAAATCATTTGAAATCTCTCTTATGACTTGTGAATTTTACGAGTATCGAATAATTACGAACATATTAATGTCCAAATCTGAGCACAAAAGTCTGTAAATTTGTTAATAGAAAGTAAAAAACTTAAAGTGTAACAAATTGGACAATATTAGAAATCTCATTGCATTCTACTTTTGTATACTTCCTTATTAAGCACTCGTGGTTTAATTCGAAAAGAGATATACTATAATGATTGTTATCTTCTTTTTTTTTTTATTAGAAAAGAGAAATACATTAAGAAAAAAGAAGAGTACAACAGGGCTTGAAAAGTAACTAGTGTGAAGATAAAAAGTTTATCGGTTAAAAAAAATTTGAAATTTTAACCGTGGTCTAATTGATAAATTCTAAGGCTAACTGCTACATCTAATTTTATAAGTTCTTACAAAAAAAGAATTAGTGCGAAGATAGAAAGTTGAATTGGTTATATTAAAAAAAAAGAATCTTATTCCTATTATTTATTATTACTTATTTTAATTATACATTTTTAAAAAAATGCAATGTGAAACAGTTAAAGGGAGAAGAGTGATATTTTTGTAATTTAAAGGAGAGAGGATAGTGATTAGGGTTGAAAATATAAAACGGAAAACCTTATCGGATTGACGGTTCGAGGATTGAAAAATCTAGGGTGGTCTGATTTTGCGTTGGGTTTGCGAAAACTGATTTTTCAGTCCGATTTATGGTTTGAGGGAATGCAAAACTGGTTCGGACTGGACTAGATGGGATATAAATGTAAATATGTTATATTTTTAAGTTTATGTATTATAACTCATAACCCATTACTCTATTAGTCATTTATTCAATTAGGATTTATGATCATTAGTGTGTACTGAAAATAAAAAGTCACCATTTTACAGAGAGTGAATAAAAATAGAAAACTATCAGTCCAGGAATAAAAAATAAGATCTTTTAAAGTACTATTTAATATATTTTTATTGTATAAATTTTCACCCCGAACTATTAATTTTTCACTTATTTTTTGTGGTTGGTCCGAAATATTGCTCCAAAAAATCAAAAAGTTCAAATCGGATCGAAATTCGAACCAGTGCAATTGATCTGATTTTGATTTATAAAATTTTCAAAATAGATAACCGGTTTGGTCTCATGAATTTCACCAAATTAGACCGGTTACACCCTTAATAGTGATATTTTTATAATTTAGGGGGAAGAAAAAGGGAGAGAAGGGATATTTTTTAAATTTTAGAAGAAGAATAGGACATTTAATCGGAGGTATAATTTTTGTCTTTAGGAATGGGTAAAAAATAATTTTCGAAAGAGATATAAAAGAAAAGATGATTCTACCCATATTACTTTAAAACGTTCAGACAATAAAAGGACATTTATGTCATTTTAAAACCTATTAAAATCAGAACCCAACTACTCTTGGACTGGGTTTGGGCTTAGACGAACAAAGCTTTGCTCGCAGTAATTTGGTCCAAGAAACGAGAACTCTTGGACTCGGTTAAGGCTTAGCTGGATAAGGCTCGCTCACAATAAATTAAGAGGAATGTTTAGAAAAAAATTTCAAAAAAATTTCTGAATTCAAAATTAAATATTTAAATTTATTTAAATTTAAAAATTAACACTTTCAAATAAATTTACACCATTTATTTTGAATTATAAAAAATCGAAATACTTTCTCGTGAATTAATCCAAGTGAGGATAATTGTTGACGTAGGAGATAATTTATTCAGAACTTGATACCAAATACTTCCTAAATAAAAAACAAAACCAAACAAACAGAGCCTAGTGCCAAGCGGCACCGACCAAGAACCCGGGCGAGTAACGGGTGAATGCTTTTCCTTTTCGCGCTAATCTGTTAGTATATTTCGTTGTCTTTCAATTCAACTCTCTCTCTCTCTCTCTCTCTCTCTCCAATGGCCTCGCCTCTTCTTGAAAACAGCTGTTAGCAGATGAAGAAGGCGTGCGAAATTCATCTGGTCCTCCTAGGGTTTCTTGTTTGTTTAACAATACGCACTCATGGAGAATCGTCGACGTGCTTGATGGTTTACAAAGAAGGCGGTGCTCCCGCGGTGTTTCAGTCTCCGAAGTGCCCTCGCTGGAAGCTATCGGATTATTCCGGCTCTCGATCACCATGGACGGCGAGGTGTCAGTCCGCTATGCATCAGGGGCGGCGAAATTCTCAGGAGGATCGCACTCTCTGCGTCCTCGATCTTCGGATTCCGTTTCCCGGTAGTCATATATTTTTTGCCTTGGTTTTTTTTTTCGGTCGACGAAGAATGAAATCATTCACGAAACATACAGGCGTACGCTGTTAGGTAAAAATTAGCTATGTCCCACGAATACACCAGTTTTCACTTTTCAACTGCTAGGATGGCCAGCATTATACGTGCTTCAATTAAAAAGGGAGAACAAGAGTTTCAGGATAGTGCATGCATGCTTGAAAACCGAAATTAAAGAGGGACACGAAAACAAATATCAACATTTACAGCCGTTCTTTTAAGTTTCTTGTCGTATTCTGTTTCATACCAACTTATTATTCTCGCCTACGGCACTACCAACAACATTAAATCCATGTTAAAATTCTAATTTATCTATTATTTAAACTATTAGCATATTGCATTTTGTAATTTTTGTTGTAATGAACGTCAGCCAATATTCAAGCTATTAGCACATTACCCGTTATTGTCACAATATTTGTTTGGAGAACCCCACACCATTGTGTATTGTAATATAGATTTGTCCGGAACACGCAATCTTTTTTGGAGAAAATACATATGTAACTGTTTATAAAAATAAATTAGCTTAGAACATAGAGTCTTCAACTAAATGAAGAGAGAGAGAGAGAGATGAATCTCAGCTGCTAGATCAAAACAATCATAACCCTTCTTGTGAAAGTGTCTTTTGAGGGCCCACACCATCCTCCCTTGAATTGAAGAGAGAGGGAGATGCTAATAGTTAGAATTGAAATGAAGTTGGCGAAAGTTCCTCAAGTTAGTTATTTCGGTTCTAACAATGTTGTATGAGATTTGGAGGGTATTCTATTGGTATTACCCACCTCATGCGATGTAATCTATTATTGCTGCTGTTTCTGTAGAGCTGAAATTAAGCAACAGTTAAGCATGTATGGGATATTAGAAAGATTTCCAAAGCAGGTCTCCTGTATGTTTTTATAGAAAAGAGGAGAAATGAACGGATCTTAAGTAGATTTGAAGTACAACACGAGAATCTGTAGTCTTGGGCATATGGGAGCAGATCACGTTTTTTCTAAAGTAAAGTCTTCTCGTGGTGGCTAGATCCTAATATATTAATGAGATAGTGGTCATGTCGAGGTTAATAGTGCCGAAGAGGATATATCTTATAGCAGCATTTTATATTTTCCTTCAGATTAGTATCTCAATTTTTGATTTCTAGTCTGGTGTATACTACAGATCGGATTAAGTTCAGTTTTGGTTACTCCACTTACCGAGAATGATAGTGGGGGTGCAACTATAAACAAAAACTGGCAGAACTGTACTTTTCTCGTTTTTTATCTTATGAATAGTGGTATTTTAGATGACAGAGATTTGAATTCAAGGCTTATTATGCAGATACTGACTCTGATACATTTTGATTTGATCATGGAGCAGGTCTTTCAGGACTTGCAGAGGTTACGGTTGGCATCATGGCAGTTTTTGACGGTCATAATGGTGCTGAAGCCAGCGAGATGGCTTCAAAGCTATTGCTAGAGTATTTCATGTTGCATACATATTTTCTTCTCGACAACACATTTTTGTTTCTATCGAAGAAGTCTCTGGGAATGTTGGCAGATAAAGAAGAACATTATCTTACTTTTCAAGCACCTAATTGGGATGATTTAGGGGATTGGCATGCATCGGATCGCGAAAGGTGATTTCTAATTCCCAACCCCCTTATATTTTTTTTTATGGGTCGATCCTATGTGCATCCTGCATGGAAGTGAGAGGTCATAATTCATGCACAATTGGGGCTGGTACGTTTTTCCAAACTTCTTCCACCCACAGAAAAATGGTTCATTACTTGCGTACAGGAGGGAATGAGTTCCAAATACATGTTTTCATGTCTCAAATCTGGATGTTATGTTTCTGTATTTCAGCAATTGGCTTTCTGATGCTCGGATGGATAGGTGAAATATGTGTTTAATATTTCCTTGTTTCCCACAGTTCTCTCATATTCGGAGAACTCGACCAAGCAATCGGTGGGTTTTGACTTAGAAGTTTGCTCATAGTTACAACGGTTCAGTATTATGGGGGTTGTATGTCCAGTCATGAAATATCTGTTTGGCGACATAAAAGATTTTGTTACCTAAAAAGGCCTGAATTGTTATTATTTTCGAGCTATTATAGTTAAAATGTACGTGACTATGTGAGAAACGAATTTATGAATGCCTTTGTAGGTTGAAGCTAACATCATCAGCGATCTTTGGTGGATCTTTTCACTTGGACGTTTTGAAGGAATCATTGCTGAGGGCAATTCATGATATTGATGCAACATTCTCTAAGGCGGGGTTCTAACTTTTATTTCTTACTTATTTTCGATTTTCAATTTGGTTTCGCTCTATGTCATTGCTTTGCTCTTTTTCTAACATTAAGTTTTTGATTCATGAAGGAAGCATCTAGATATAATCTTGATTCAGGCTCTACAGCCACTGTTATACTAATAGCAGATGGGAAAATCTTAGTTGCTAATGTTGGAGACTCAAAGGCTCTTTTGTGCTCCGAAGAATTTCGATCTACATCCGAAGCTAAAGGTTGAGTACATTTTGGCTAAAAACTTAATTTGTTAGCCTTAATGCAAAGGCTTATGCCATGATATGGATGCATCGGTATAGAATATCTTGTTTTCAACATTCATAGTATCATGTAATTGTGTGCTTGATTGTTTGTGGTAAACGCGGCATGTTTTTTGACTTCTTTTTTGTGTGTTGTGGTCAAAAGTTGATTATTTTCATTTCTTGCAAATCACAGCCGCTTTGTCAAGATTACATAGGCAGAGACGACTTGATGGTGATATTCCAGCCATTAGATACAATGATGGATTTCAATTGGCAGCTTCCAGTGGATTCCCTCATTTTTCTGCTAAGGAACTGACAAGAGATCACCATCCAGATAGAGATGATGAAAGGTCACGAGTGGAATCTGCTGGTGGTTATGTTGAAGAGTGGGCTGGCGTGTCTCGAGTTAACGGTCAGTTGGCTGTGTCACGAGCTATTGGTGATATTTTCTTTAAAAGGTGAGTCTCACTTTAAGAAGAAAAGAATGAAGTTGGGTATTTCTTCCTGACTGATAACAGAGTTAGTAAAGGAAGCACACTGACTCTTGTTTTCGCATCAACCCGTTGAAGATCCTTATGTGCTGATTCTCAATTTTTCACATGTGCATGTGGAAAATTCTCATTCAGTTTACCTAATGATGTTATCAGGTATGGCGTTATATCTGCACCTGAGGTGACAGATTGGCAATCTCTGACTTCCAATGACAGCTACCTGGTGGCTGCATCTGATGGTATTTTTGAGAAGCTCAGTCCACAGGATGTTTGTGATCTGGTGTGGGACTTACATAATCAAGGCACTGTGAGGTCAGAACTTGCTGCGTCATGCTCATTCTCATTAGCTGATTGCATTGTGGATAGTGCTTTAGAAAAAGGTAGTACAGACAACATGGCTGCTGTCGTAGTTCCACTTAAGTCGACTGTTTTCTCCCAGTCCTCACTGAAGGAAGGGTTAGATGGACTGGGGAAATACGAGCAGTTAGCTTTTGGAATGCAGAAGTTCAAAGGTGAAAATTCAGGTAATTTTGGTATTGTTAAACCTTCCGGTTAGCTACATTTTTCCTGGGGTATTGATTTCGAACCAGCTTGGCCTATCCTAAACATGTTGAAACAGGAAAAGATTCAATTGTGATATAGCATGGATGTGTTGAGAAAAAGGGCTAATCATTGTCGAATTTAGAAATAGCTTTATTAGATACTGTTGTACTGATCACAATACCTTTTTTTTGGCTATTATAGAATGTAAGATGCTGTTCTTTTACTTTGGAAAGATGAATTCAGAAGAGAGGCTTTTTCTGATCACCGCGAGAATCAATGCCTTTTATGGTTTAAAACTATCTACTCTCCGTGCTTCTCATCTTGAATTATGACTCGTTACTTTTAATCTTTTCATGTGTCTGAACAAAGTCCGAAATCAACAAGGCCTGTACTGTTCTCGTCTATGTCCATCATGTGCACATGATTTGTTCATATTTGACGTGCTTCATAATATCTTCCTCATGTCATTTACATGGTCAAACTGGTCTATCCAGAGTGGTGCAGCTGATGCAGGCGCTAATCATACACGCCATGTTACAGATGCTAGAAATTAGATCACCTATGAAGTACAGTGCACTAAGTTTTTCGTGGTCCAACTGTCTCCCTTAAATGTTATTGTTGTCCTAATGTTAAAATCTATGTGCAGACATCAATCTGATGTTTTTTTGTTTTTTACTTTATTCATGCACTTAAACTTCTTTTTTTCTGAGGAACTTCTGTCAAATCTTTATCTTGTAGAATTGGAGCATGTTCATCCAGTTGTGGGCAAGTTTGACAGGTTATTGGTAAGTCTCCTATCTTGCTATCTTGTGCGGCCCAAGTTAGTGATGAAAATTGATGTCACCTGAAGTGGTTACTGTTCTCACTCAAAACTTGGGTTTGAGTCACCACCCTAGCAACTTCCAAAGGCCAACCATGGACCTATAAAGGCTTTTGGTTGGGCTACCGTGGGTATTAGGAGTTCTTGTAAAAACAGGATTTCATAATTACGTGTGAACCAAAACTATTGCCTTCTCGTACAGTTGTAGATTCGTTTTTTTTGTCATTTGAAAACCATAGAGATAGGAACATCAGTAACTCTATTAATTAACATATTTCAGGATACCACTGGTTTCCATTCTGATATTGGTAGCTACCAGTCGGAATGAGTTCACTTTTCTAACGGAATGTTTTACTGTCCGAGACCTTCATTGCAAAAGATGATTCCAATACTTTATTCTATATGATTTCCACAACTTCTGTGGAACACGTATGGGCACTAATAAAAGTGAAATAGTTTTAGCTAGAATGGACCCTTTAGGGTGCCACATCAATTTTGTTCCGTTGACAAGTAGTTTTTTATTTTGACTAGTTATTCTGGTTATTGCGTCTGAGATGACTATTCTCTGATTTTAAGGGTTTGGCTATAAATTTAGCTGGAACCGACTGTTGAGGATACTCCATCTATTTTTAGCGTTAAAAGTAATTGAGTGGTCTAAGTTATTTTTGTTTGATTAATCTTCTGGGTACTGCCTCTTTAGATCAACAGAATTGTTTTGCTTATTCATTGGTTTGGCATAAAAAGGGGGGAAGCTGTTGGATGATGACAATGGATTTCACTCTTTATTTAGGTCGAAAAAAAGCTTGGTACAGTTGGCCATTTTTATCTATGCAAGAACCTTACTGAAGATGTGGATCATACATTCTGGGTTCAGAAGGTTGACCAGCAACGTACGTATGGCCTACCACAGGCTTTACCTGAGCCGCTTGATTACCATTATAGTAAGTAAAGTTGCTCCTGTAATGGGTGTTAGTGTAACCAGCTTCAGGCTGTCCACATGAACATGATTTATGCAATTGATAAAAAAATTGGCAAAATCACTTCTTCCCTCTGTGTGAATCCCTACAGAATAAAGGAAAATGATGTGGCATTAATAACTTTAACTTTCTATATGACATGTATCTTGTCAGCTGTACGCAAAAGCCTGTTTTAATTGTGCTTTGTTGCAGGTGGGCCTTTAAATTTGTATAACTATCAGAATATGTGTTCGCACTTTGGGATGACTGTTAATGAGGATACTGGTAAATGTTTAAATCCCGAAGGCTTTGCTGGTTTCCTTGGTCTTCTTGAATCAATTCCTATGCACAATATTGATTCGAAATATGGATCAGCTGAGCATGTTATGCCTGACTTGAGGTATATATAATTTATTTGCATTATATTGTTGCTCTTGCAGTCCCCTAGCCTCCAAAAGTTATAACAGTATTGCCTTTTTAATGGATTTCCTGAGGCAGTTCTCAAGGCACCGATCTGAACTATTGTGCATGGGACCTACATCTTTACAGTTCTTTTTTTACTATTTGAAACTTGAAGGATTGAGGAGTTTGGATCCTTTCTGTTAATGGTGGTCTCTTCTTTTGGGAAGACGTGCGGGAATTCAACGGCGATGGGTTAGATAATCAGCGGTGGCCGTCCTGCATCCCCTTTTGGAACTTTAGTTGGTGCACATTTGTCAAAAAATAGTCGTCAAAGACTAAATATAGAAATGAACATAATCATCCAATCAATGATGCAAGCTAGCTCAGTAGGTCAAAATATGTTGGTAGTTGTTCCAGAGATCTGGTATTGAATCCCATCTTGATCCCGAAACTAAAAACTCCTACGGAGTCCAATGAGAAGATTCAAAGAGCTTGTAATTCCCTTGTCCCAAAACATAGAATAAGTTGGTGTTTTTTTTTTCCGTTTTGCTGCATGGACTGATTCTCAATTATTTATTTGAACCAATGTCATAAAAACTTTTATTACTAGATTCCTACTTGTCCTATCTATTTTCATATTCTCGTTCTCTTTTCTCATATTCTGAGGTCCTTTAACATGATTCAGCTTTTATTTGTTACTAGGTACATTCTAAAGAAAAGGTATGGTCGTGGAGCATTTGGAGAAGTTTGGCTGGCATCTTATTGGAATTGTACAGAAGGCAGCAGTGCTTCAAACTGGGGTCTAAATAACAGCAGATTGTTTAATACTATTCACCTTGATACAAACGGTAGAGATGCTCATACAAGCTCATCTGGTTGTGATTTCAACTGTGGTGTCCCCAAGGACAATTTGTTCATTCTAAAGCGTATAATGGTAAGCAATTACATTTATAACCTTATATTTTTTATTTTGCTTTATTGAAGATTCTTCATTGTAATAAAGCTTTTTAGTTGTTACCTGATATTGTTTTGAACCTCAAGTATACCCCTATATGTCTCTTAGCTAGGTTAAGGTGGTTGACTGACGAACAAGGAAAGCTGTTGTACTGTTCATCCAATCTAACTATCAAATCTCATCCATTCTTTCCAGTTACCCTGTGGAGGAGAACTCTCCTAATGACGAATTGTTCCAAAAAAACAATGATTGGTGGTCTGAACAATGAAGAACATTTTAGATTCCCAATGGTGGTACTTGAGCTAGACCTTGTGTACGTTTTGGAAAAGGATAGAAATGCTTAGTTTTTGGTAAAAGAGGGTTTCAGAGGATCTTACTACAAATTTTGCAGTACTTGTGGTGCGTCCATCTCTTTGTGAAGCCCTTCTTGGATCGCTATTTGGGGGGTTGCGCTTGCACAAGAATTATGTTCTTAATTTTCCTGCATCTGGTTGTGGTTGTCAGGTAAATGGAAGCTTGCAGTTGCTGCTAGATGTACTAAGAAAAGATATCAAATTTGTTACCTTATCTTCCCATTGACCATGGCTTGGCCTGACCTTTGGCTCCTTTCTTTGTGTTTTTCCACATTTACGGTCATTTTTTCAGCTAGACCTGTAGTGTTGTGTAGTCCTTTTAGTGTTCTGTCACATTTCTGTTGTCACATTTTTGTGACGGTTACTGACCATAAGTGTTCAAACCTTGGCATTTTGTTCTTCCAATGAGCGGTGATATAGAGAATAATTCCCCTGTTTGTGACAAAGTGTGCTTGTGGGTGTGTACTCATCCATTCACTTTGTGGACAATCTCTTCGCTGTCCGACATTTATTTTTTCTGGGAACTTAAGTGGACTAAGGATCTGTAGTCGTTGGTTTGGTGGATTTCATGTTCTCAGGTTGAGTCTTTGCCTTCTGTTAGACTAAGAAAATTGAAGGTTAGTCCTGCGGGCTTTTACGCCTACTCATTTTCTTGATAAGCTGTTATATGGTACCTGATAGCGGGATATAATAGAAAGAGAGAGAAGTGTCTAGGATAGTTAACATCCTAACACAATAACTTTATTTATATAGAGTG
>JABCMJ010020833.1:0-13844 GCA_014822125.1 Arbutus unedo | reverse complement strand
CGCTTGTCGAAAGGATCGAAGTGCTGCCTCCTTTCGTCGATAGTCGTTGTATCCTGGGAAGCAAACGTCCGACAGACCCATTAGCACCAGTGTGGGGGACGTAATTTGCTTTAAGGACAGAGTATTCTACTCGCCTCGATTCGCTAATTTTCGGAATCCTAAGATTGATCGTTGTAAGTAATTATTTGTTCTATAATTTGTATTTACAGATTTTGCTAAATTTGCACACTAAATTTGGTTTTGGTACACTGGAGATAACATATGTATCTATATTATATATGTGACATAAGTATAATGATGTATACCAGTGTATGTATGAGTGTATACCCAGTGTATACATATAAAAACACGTAAACTATACGAATAAAATTTTGTGACGCGAAATAAAATATGTAAACGTTCTTAATTGAAATGAATCCTCGAAAACTTATTATTCATGAATTTAAATTAATTCAGGTCCCTACAATATATATAGGGAAGCAAAGATAATAATATATATTAAGTGACAAATTTAACTTTTATACAAAAAAATATCAATATATAAGATGCTTACACATGTAAGAATATCAACGTTCAAACTTTAATTTTAAAAGTTATTTCGTATTATACGTATGTGAATATAATTATAAAAAATATATTTCAATGTATACACACGTAAAACTAAATATATACAAAAGAAAAAAGGTAAGAAGACAAAATGAGTAATTTAGTATTTTATCAATTAATACTAACGGTAGAAAAGTTAATGACGTGAGAGAGTTTGTAAATAATTTGTGAAGTAAGAGTCACTAGTGAATTGTTTACATATTTTATTTTGTGTCATAAAATTTTATTCATATAGTTTACATGTTTTTATATGTATACACCGCGTATACATATAAAAATTTACATGTTTACAAATTAATCCTCGAAAACTTATTATTCACGAATTTAAATTAATTCAAGTCCTTACAATATATATATAGGGAAGCAAAAATAATAATATATATCAAGTGATAAATTTAACTTTTATAAAAAAAAAAAATCAATATATAAGATGCTTACACGTAAGAATATCAACATTCAAGCTTTAATTTTAAAAGTTGTTTCGTATTGTACGTATGTGAATATAATTATAAAATATATTTCAATGCACACACACATAAAACTAAATATAAACAACAAAAAAAAGAGGTAAAAAGACAAAACGAGTAATTTAGTATTTTATCAATCGAAACTAACAATATTCTGAAAAAGTTAATGACGTGAGAGAGTTTGTAAATAATTTATGAAGTAAGAAAGATTAATGTATTTGTCAGGGTCTCACGAAAGATCTTTGCATTTGATTATTGAGCACTCTTGGAATATCACATCATATCACATATATGGTATTTTTGGTTAATTAGTTGCCTAAGTCACTATTTGTTTCCCAGTGATACAATAAATTTTTGTGTTTATATCTTACTCAATCACCAAATTTATGTTTTAACTTTAGGGTTCTTCTTCAAGAGAAATTATGAAAAACATTATTAAAAAAGAACAGTTTTAAAAATAATAAAAAAAACCAACAAAATGAGTTCATTCGATTATTTTTGAATTTGTCGGACATATTCCAAATCTTGTTCATATCTACTTTCTCCATTTTGGATTTGGGAAGACTATAGTGTAGTTTCATGTAGTGCGGACAAAATATCGTAATTTTGTCAGTTTTTGTCCTTAAAACTATACCGTTTTGGTAACATGCATTTTGATAACAATTTACATGATAAGTCAAGACGATATAATTTCAAGAACAAAACGAACAAAATTAGAATATTTTGCGCGCACTAAATCCATCAATTCCCTCCTCTTAGTAAAAAAAAAAAAAAACACACACACACACACACTAAAAACAACAAAACTCCTCCAGGACCAGCACATAGATGAGATCTAAATATCCCCAGCACAGCCAACATAAATGGAAGAGAAACCTACTAAACTACCTGAATAACTGGAGGTTTAGTCAACTTAGTTGTCAGGTAGGAGCCAAATAAATAAACATCCGGATTGAGATAGTTGTAGTGCAATTCCTTATAGTCTGCGTATAATTGAGACAAAATGACGTAATTTTATTCGCATTGTCCTTGAAACTACATCGTTTTAACTTATCACGCGAATTATATCAAAACTAAGAAGCTTTGCCTACTTAGCCCGTGCACTATAGGGGACTGAAGCCACCCCAAATCCGCCCCAATATTTGAAACTGAGTCAACAATCCATAATCCATGTTTCGCTCGTCTATGATAATGAAAAAATAAATAAATAATAATAATTTCTGACATTAACAAATGATGCTTACAATTGGATTGGGAAATTCAATAACAACTTTACAGCCATTTTGTATATACTTAGAATCTATGAACATGGTTTCAATTTCCCTTGTATTACCCCAATTAATACACCATTGCACAACCTTGACAAAAGAGAAGATGCAAGGCTGCCTTAATCCCTCGGCTAGAAATAATTGAAAGAGAAGCTCGTCACGTCTGAAAGTCTTGGCAACCAATTCTGCGAATATCTGTCAATATTCAACGGCTAGATCAACCTTCTCTGAGTGTGTGACATTAATGATCACCATTGGCGCCAATTTGATCTGCACAATATTTATTATGACAAACTGAGAAAATGATAAACTACGCAAAATCAATAACTTCTCAACCAACATTCTAGAATTGCAGAACCATGCTTTATATATGCCAGTAAATTGAAATGGAAGGTTCATGACCAAAAGTTAAACTTGTCTTATGTAAGCATTATCCGATGTTCTCTCTCCGGATTTGCTCTATACTATACATCAAATTTTTGTCATGTTCATTCATGTGGAGGATTGTCGAAAATTTAAAAGGGTTGTGAATGAAATTGAAACACCAAAAGGTCTCACGAGTCAACAGGAAAGTCTCAGCAGTTTACAACTCATTCGTGCCTCCATTGATGTCCCTATTAATGCTTCCATTCATGATCATGATGATTCAAAAGCTCGGATGTCTGTATAAATATGACATCGCATCCTTGGTTTCGAAACACAAAAAAGACACTCGAGATTTTGCCTACACCAGATTTTTGTTGTCTACAAAAATTTCTATTTTCATGTTCTTCGTATGGGAGGGAGAGACAAACACAGCTCGGTTCGACACACGGTCGATTGGTTAGTGTTCCTTCGGCCAAGTGATTTATTTTATCCTGAGAGACAGAAGCCGGTGCATCTTTCAACACCTACCGTGAGGCGGCGAATCTGTTTTAAGGAGACTGTGATTCAACAGGACTCGGTTCGGTATTGTATTTGTACGGTTTATGTTTTATGTTTTTAGCTCCCAAATCTCTATGTTGTTTCTACTATTATTTAAAGTTCTGTTTTATGGTTAATGGAAGTATTTTTTGAAATCCAGAGTACCGTTCACAAATTTTTTCCTACACCATGGCTATTTTGTAATGAAAGGCTAAGCAGCACGAATACGTATATGGGACAAGGACATGACACATTATGGACACGCGAACACAGCTCTTTCAAAAATTCAGACTCCGACAGGTTGGGGATGCATTAGGTATATAGAATCATATTTCCTAGGTACATTCATGTATACAACTGACAAACATATTGTTTCCATCAAACCTGGGACAACAAACATGGATAAATATTGCAAAGATATTCGAACCACATCACTTCAAGAACTAAGTATCCATGGCAATGTAAACACTCCCCGGAATCTGTAAAATTGCATTTTGACATCCTAACATGTACCCAACGTTGTGTGCCAGCCTAAACAAATTATAAGAAAGAAATTGGACACATATTAACACGTGCCAGGAGTGAGGAAATCGACACATGCTGGACAAGTATATGTCAGGCCATTAGAAGTGTCTGTTCTTCTTAGACAATAGAATACCCAACTGCTGGAGACTCGGAACTCCAGGTGGGCTGACTCAGATGGGGCGTGTAGTCCAACACCAACCCACCAGAGAAGTGGAAGCAGAGGAAATGCGGGAAATGGATAGCCCGCAAATCAAATACAGAGCCACTTGCTCACCAAACAGAGTGTAGGTAAGTTCATGCAAAATTGACTTGTATATCAACTAAAAGTCATGTTTATCTGCAGTACAACACTCAAGACCACCAAATTTACCACGACCGAACACAGCAAAATCCTGAGTAACTGCTTCTAATTTCAACACAAGATGTCATCGCAAAAGGAAGACACATCTTTATGACTAATTCCCAAAAGGCAGCAAAACTAGAAGAACAAGCTTGATATGTTTCAATAGATTCCAACAGAGAATAACTCACAATACATGCATATTCTAGTATCGAACCCTTCCTTGATTATACACAGTATTCAAAAAGTATTTATAGAAAAGCTCTTTACTCAAAGACCCTACAAATTTAATAACTATGCTCAAGGAGGTAGGGGCGGAGCCAGAAATTTTGATGTGTCAAAATCTGAAATGTGCATGAGTTTATAAATATCTTAACATTTTGAAGTAGTTTAAGGCAATTTCAGGGTATGATTATGTGGTCAAAATAGCAAAATTTAGGTAGAAATCGTTAAAAATCTCATGAGAAATGAAATCATCCTCCCTCCACCATTGAAGGAGGGATCAATACCACTACAATCACTTCACAAATAAGGCAAAAATCTTTGCTTGAAATGCAAACGAGGGTTTTCCCTCCAATCAGAAGTCCTCCAATTATCGGCTTCCTAACATGGTAGTATTGGCTACTGACAAAATATAGGAAATCTCTTATTTCCAATCAAAGAATGTACAGAAATATATAGAAAAAAACTAGGCTATAAAAGGAAACTCTACTAAGACCTAATCCCCATAAATCAGGATATTAACTACTAGAATATACATTCTAATTATAGGACATATACACAGTTGTAACTGATTCTAACACTCCCCCTCAAGCTAGCGACTGGATATTTTCGATTCCTAGCTTGTTAATGGTAGACTGAAATGCAGAACCACTCAATTCTTTAGTTAACACATCTGCAAGTTAACCCTCAGTTGACACAAATAGAGT
The DNA here is from genome assembly GCA_014822125.1 of Arbutus unedo. Classification (NCBI taxonomy): domain Eukaryota; kingdom Viridiplantae; phylum Streptophyta; class Magnoliopsida; order Ericales; family Ericaceae; genus Arbutus; species Arbutus unedo. The sequence goes on along the minus strand of JABCMJ010020833.1, from coordinate 8,806 downwards.
ACAGATCAATCCATTAGCCAACTTCTCCTTTATAAAATGTCGGTCTATTTTCACATGTTTGGTGCGGTCATGTTGCACTGGGTTATGTGCAATATTAATTGCTAACTTGTTATCACAATATGGCTTCATAGGTCCTTTCAGGACCATCGAGTCTTCTTCATCCCATGCAGCGCACTTTGGATCATCTAGTTCGGTCCCATCCCTCAAAGATGATTCAGCTTGCCCTTCCCTTTCAAGAAGGTTCAAACAAATTGAGACCACTTCAAATAGTTTTTGCCACTAAGATGTAAACTAGGTCAAATATTTTGCAATTCTCTAGCAGCAATAATGTTGTTTTCAACCATTGAAGGGACTAGAGGATTATTGGGTTCTGAAATTTCAGACATAGTTGAGACCAAAGAGAGGAAAAAAGATTTGGGCTCACAGAATAAAAAATTGATGGGAATAGAATTGGTTCAGGGAAAAAAACAGCAACACAGGCCAATGAACAAATAGAGAGGAAATATTGGGTTATGAACAAACGGCAATTAAGGCCGCCAGCAAGAGTTCCAGACAATTAAGGCCCAAAAAATATAGGGAAAAACTAGATATTTACTTAAAAATACTTTGGTTTGAGATCACGAAAACAAAGCAGAATATAGAAAATCTCTTATTTTACATAAACTAAAAGAAAAATCAACGAGAAAGCTGAAAAACTGAAACAAGGAGCCTAATTCTAGCTCTAATACCATGACAAAATATAGGAAATCTCTTATTTCCAACCAAAAAATATACAAAAATATATAGAAAAAAACTTAACTATAAAAGGAAACTCTCCCAAGACCTAATCCCCATAAATCAGGGATATTAATTATTAGAATATACATTCTAATTACAAGAAATATAAACAGTTGTAATTACTGATTGTAACAATTACTGACAATGTTTTAGCATGGTATCGAGGTTTATTGTTAGTCTACGAAGAATGGATACCTATACAAGATACGAACATAATACGATACGGATGCGCTAATATGAGAATCTAAAAAAATAAGATACTAGTACAGGTAGAATGAAAATATTTTTTAGCAAGAATGGTGGTAAACCAGCGTACTTTTCTTAAGTTTACTTAGTTATTTGTTTAATACTTGTTATAGAACAAACGTACGACACCATGAGAGTATTCAATACACTAACAAAATTATGACATTATTTCATCTCATTACATCTCCCTCTCCAAAGAGCAAGTAAACTATCTTATTCTTAGCAATTTTACACTAGCACTTTGCAAGAAGTTCCACAATCTTAATTTCATAGAATTTTTGTATACATGATCCTAGAGTATCCAAAAAATATCTAATACTTCAAAAGTTCAAATTAAAAAAAATAAAATAAAACACACACACACTGGGTGAATACCACTCTAATCTAGAAGTATTCCTGCATCATAGGTGTTACTTCTCTTATTCCATAAGGGTAGTTTAGTGTTTATGTTTCCGGGGGTTAATTAGGGTTATAGTAGGAAACCCCAACTAACACTGGAAGTATGAAGACTAAACTACTCTGATGAACTAAGAGAAATATATATCAATAAACCTAAGTGTCAATAATGAAAGCTATGTTCACAGCTCCCTCCAAATAATTCATGTCAAAAACTGGCAACAACGGGCAAGTTTTTTCCCTTCCCTTCCCTTCCCTTCTCTTCCCCACCATGAACTACCTGCAAGAAGGAATAAGATCCCTAGTGCTCTTAGGGAACAACCACATCATGTCAAACATAACTAGTCATACCCTGAGGTCTCTTGACGTCATATGAGAAGATGATTACCGATTCCCTCTTTCCATCGTGTACCGCACCAAATAATATAAATTTGTTTAATTTTTATCAAGTTATGAATGTAAGGATTATATCATGTCCCCAACGAAAAAAGTGATTATATCATGCACCCCTATCCACCAAATGTAAAGGTGGGGCATTTGACCTTCAAACTGTTGTCCAAGGAGACTCATCCACCACCCAATTAAAGGTTACGAGTCAAAGCAGAAGCCGTCGGACAAGAAGATGATTACCTTTTCCCTATTTCCCATCATGTACCACACCGAATAACATAAATTTGCTTCATTTGTATCAGTTCATGAATGGTCCCAATTGATGCAAGGGATTTTATCATGCACCGACATCCACAAAAAATGTAAATTTGGGGCTTTTGACCACCCAATCATTAAATTCTTTGGAAAAAGAAAATTGCCAAAAGACCCAAGGATGTTCCTATTGTAGATCAACTCCCTTGGTCAGAGCCAAAAAACTTAAAAGTTTTGAAAATAGTAAATAAAGTGCTAAAATAAAGTCCAAAGTTATTTTCTGACTAGCTAGAGTGCTAAAAAACTTAAAAATAGCAAATAAAGTCCCGCTTCTGCATTGTCATTTTCAGAAATCATTTTCAGAAAACTACCATTCCCGCCTTCCAAATACTTTCTTTATCCCAACCACCGAGAATGAGGTGGCAGAAATGGCACATTATTTGATTTTTTAGCACACCATTGGAGAGGAAATGAATTGCTTTATTTTGGCTTTGGGAAGACTAGTATAAAGCCAATGGAGATGCTATATATACATATGAGGAATATCACTGCCTCCAGCACTATGTTATATGTACATATGCATGCCCTCAATTGCACGAAGTGCTGGTATGGTGGAAGGGGCGGAAGCGAAGAGTGTGAGCATATAGAAAATTCTTAAGTTGGGAGCGTCTATAGAAGTGCATATAGGTGTGTGTGCACACGCGCTAAATAATCAATATTAGTTCTGTATGTATTAAATACACAGATTTGTATCAACAGACAAATATTTTAATTGCAAGAATAAGAAGCAAACGGTAGTTTCACAATCTAGTGCCGAGGCCGAATATAGAGCTATGGCTCACACGACTTGTGAGATAGTTTAGATACGTTCATTTCTTGAGGAAATAGGGTTTCCAGTACCGTTGCCGGTAAATCTATATTGTGATAATAGCGTAGCCATTCATATAGCTTCCAATCCAGTATTCCACGAGAGGACTAAACACATCGAAGTCGACTGTCACCTTGTACGAGAAAAATTGACTGGTAGTGTTATTGCTACTCCGTTCGTTTCCACCGATACTCAGTTAGCTGATATGTTTACTAAACCATTGTTCAAACCACGGTTGCAGTTACTTTGTGACAAGTTGGGACTTATCAACATTTACTTTCTAGCTTGAGGGGGAGTGTTAGAATACTAGGTTTAGAATACTTCACTTCCTTCTCTCTTTTTCTTCCCGCTAACAAGTTTCAATTTCTCTCCTCATAGCATTAACGTGAGTTGTTTTTTCCTTATTGAAGCCTAATTGGTCTTCCTTGTACGTGAACAAACCACCTTAATAATCCTATCTTTCTATCTTCAACAAGTGCTACATCAACCATCTCACTGATTCCTTCTTTCATAACCCATCTTTCTTATCATGCTACAAATCAGACTTAGCTTTTTATCTTGATCACATTCATTTGGTGAAAATTGTCTGGAAAGAATCATTTTTACCACAATGGAAAGTGCTAACTAAGGTTACTCAAAGTGGATGAAAAAAACCAGAAAGTAGCTATAAAACTCAATCCAAACCATGAGAGGGAGAGCATGAGCATGCTTCCACGCGGAAGCAACAAATCTTATATACACACATGTATTTTGTACAAAGTAGGAGTAAGTCTAGTTTGATGAAAGACAGAAACAGGAGTAGTTGTATATCAACCATTCCGAATAAGGACAACATCCATGTTTGTAAAGGTTCATATATGTACATATGTGCTAGACCTGTGTTTATTTCAAACCCACTTTTCCTCTTAGGGTACACCCTTGTACAACATTTTAGAGAATACAAACCATGGATTTTTATCAACATAAATGTGGCTCTCATCAAACAGAAAACACGCAGAAGCCAGAGTTTTAGAAGCAAAATGTGGATAATCTAGGCCGAATGTTTGAAGACTCATAATCATAAGAGATCATATTTGAACAATTGTTTAAATATTTGCATTACTTACCATTGATGTGTGACGAGCTAGACGCTGAGCTGCTCTCTTGAGGACCTGAATTACGAAGGTTGGAAAATCCTTGCCCAATTGAATTCCATAACCGTGTAGACAGGGATGACTGCAAATTAGCAGCACTTCCATCAGAGGATAGCTCGACAGGCCTAGCTGCAGCAGCATTCAGCTCAGAAAATCTTACAGCTCCTAAAATCCGTTCTGGAAGCTCCAACTCCGTTTGGCTCTCAATTAAAAAAGCTAGATCAACTGTTAGTGTTGTTAGGTAACCAAAAGCCAGATGAACAATTGCACTTGCAACCATAGAAGATCCAATATCAATATCTACTTCTATCAAATTCTCCGCTACATAGTACTGGCATGTAAGTGCTCGCCCAATTACACATATAGCTTGCTCCCCTACTGCTTTTCTCACAATCCAAGGTCCTTTGACAATATTAGCAATCAATTTAAGCCTTGATTTCCTAAACCCATCATCCCCTTTCAAGAACTGGTCCATCAGAGATCCCTCTGGAATAGGCTCTGTGGCTACGAAATATGCAATGGCACTATAATTATCCTTGCTTGGGACTTGTAGATTGAATGCCCAAACCAAAGGCTTATTACCTGCCGGAAATTTATCATCAATAGCCTTCCTAACACGGTTTTTCGGATTTTTTAATACCTCCGAAATCTTAGCAGAACCTTTAATCCAATCAAATCCAAGTGGCTTCAGAAGATATTCACCACCAGGAATTTTCACTTTGGTCAAGAAGTACTCAGGACCACGAACCTTAAATATGTCTCCGGGAGGGGAAGCCCAGCCTTTTGAACAATTATCTGGTTCAAGAAATGGAACAGATCCTTCTTCCTTCACTCTCTCTATCCATCCACTCTCAATTTCGCTATCTGAGTTGGCCATAAGCAATCAAAGTCACCTGTTCAGCAAAGAAACGAAACTATGCAATCAGTTTGATGGAAGGAAAGCACACAAATATGACAGCTGAACCCTCCAATAAAAGCCTTCTAGTTTGATTTGACGATCAGCTCAGAGCCTTAGCACAGAAACAGAAATAAGGGGACACAACTTACACAATAGTAAGAAAGTACTGGAAAGAGCAAAATAAATGCACCAGGGAAGCACTTTGTCGCTGAAGTAAAGCCTCTAGTTAGCAAAGCTTTCAAAGGCCAAGTTGAGCCTCACCTCAAGGCTTGCATCAAGGATAGGTTATCGAAAAATGACTCAAGACCTTTTGTGAATTGTTACGCCTTTCTGTGAGGCATGCGTAAATTAGGAACAACATGGCCTATAAATCTCACACTAGTCCCCTCGTCAACCTGTCAATCTTTGCATTAAATGAGAGAGTTCCTATATGAGTGTGGGTGATTATCTATGTACCTTCATAATTATCAAAAACAAAATTTGTATCTACATATAACCGAGACTAATGAAACTAACTGAGCGAAAAATTAAAAAACTAACACTAATACCTCATAACTAACAAATGATACATCAAAGCCCAATCACAAGGCACACATGACAAGTTTGTTTTATTGTGAAGTGACCCCCACCGTGTCCCCATGCGATCACACTTGAGACGTGTTCCTAGCAAGCCTCAAACATGTCCCCAACCAAATATAGTAAATCAATTGGACACAACACTTGGCATGTCCTATACATATCCCGACGTGTCTCCAGAGCAACCGGGCCTGGTGTGTATGACAAGAATATGGTGACCAGTTAGGCGCATCAGTGTTTCATATAAAGATGATTAATTGAAAAATATGAAGATCTAATTTGGAAGCACCTATACGATGAGCTAAATATCATCATTGTTCTAGAGAGGAAGCTCTTTCCTGGATCATGTCAACACCTACTGAGGAAATTTTTTCTCCTCAATAATATGTCACTGAGCTGTTTTCTTGCCCATTAGTGAACATCGTCCTACATGACATCGATGCGATCAGACACAAAAACATCCAATCCTTGTCAAAGAAATCACATTAATCACTTGCGCGATTTGTGGTGTTCAGATGCCAAAAGGATCAAGTTAACTCCCGCAACAAGTCAATTACGAACTCAACGTTTTTCCTCCATAACAAGTTCATCAAATGTGGAAACAGTCTCTCTTTCAGAAATGAACATAAGGGGGCATACGTCTTGCCTCTCCCCAGACCCTGCTCGAGTGGGAGCCTCATGCACTGGATCTTCTTAACTGAACTTTATCCAATCACAGCAATCGAAGACCTAACCTAAGTCAAAACTCTATTAAACCCTAACAACCCTAGAATATTTCTAATCAACAGAGCTGAAGGAATAGTCCTCCCACTGGGACAAGTCTTCAAGTTCTTCAATTTTTCCATTTTCATTACCAACAACTAACGATAACAAGAATTGATGCTGAGAACATTAAGAACCGAATGACACAGAAAATGTACGAATTCGGTCAAATAAACCAAAGATTACAGTAAACCCACGAAGGCAAATCAATCAACAATATTCAAATCCAAGGTAAAATTAACAACGAAAATATCTTTACCTTTATCTTTCTGGAAAACCCGTAGTGAAGTCGTGAAAGATCAGAGAATAACGGTTATTTGTTCTTGGTAGTAAATTAGAATACGTGTCTGAGTGCGAATAAAGCAATGAACTTTAAAGAGAGTCAGCTTTGTTTCATAGATTTCGAAAATCTTGATTTCACTGGGGATAAATAATATCATATTCACGTGTGTAAATAGAAAGGGATAATAGGGGTAAGATAATTTTATTTTCTTTTAGACAAATAAAATTAGATTTTTGATATCACATTTAAAATTTTAAAAACTCAATAGATTTTGGATATTATAAGCTGAATAGTCATTTTTGGAACGATAATAGATGGATCATTTTTTATTACTAATAAACACGTCATAGAGGGTTTTTTTAATCGACAAGAAATTTTTTTATATATTATAAAGATAAAAATATGAAATTAATATAATAGAAAAAGCAAAAGCATTGAGAGGGTTTCAAAACAAGATCATGGACCATACTAGCCTGCTACTCGATAGCCTACTTTTCAGCCTCGTACTTTTAAACTTGAAAACACAAAACAAAAACAAAAAAAAGTAGAAAATGTGTCAACACAAAAACTCTAAAATCTTTTAAATCTAAAAAATTTCAAAATACTCCACGAGAAACTCCCGTCTGTCTTAGCATCCATCCACCTAAGCCTACGTGGCTCGACTCAATCTCTCAGCCTCGTACTCAATGCTTTTCTCACCGATTCTAGAGAAAAACTCTTCCCCCTCTGTCTTCGTAGCCTACGTCTCCTAAACCGTATCCATCACCCTCCAACCACCGTTGTATCCTACTCGCTACCCGTGATCGCCTCCCACCCCTCCAATGCCTCTGTACTCACTGCCACCCCCATTAAACCATACCGTTGGTTGGTTCTTATCAAACAATATCATCTACTTCCACTTCCACTTCCACCCCCACCCTTCCTCCCTCACCAAAAATCCATTTCTATCCCTCCTCACTTTTGGACATGATACCATCTCTATTCCCTTATAGTTCTGAAAACTCCACATCAGACTAAAAACTCCATATAATCGCAAACGGGTCATAATTAATTAATTAAACTAAAATCACAAAACTCTAAAATAAATTAAAAATATAAAATAATAAGTATTGAATCTCGGGTCACAAAGGCGACGCGTTAGGAGATTATAACGAAACCAAAAGCCAAAGTCGTTCGTTCAAGAGTTGTCAAGTGTGATACGATCAAGAGAAAGTATTCATTGTATAAAGCCAATGAATCATCTACCCACCCACAACGATGCGAGAACAGTTGAAGTTCAAACTACAATTGAGATGTTGTTAAGAATTACTCAGACAAATTGATAGAAGTCTCATCAATAATGATGTAGTTACTCAGGAAACATTAAAGCACACATATGGGATGCTAGAGATCGTGTTGCAAATATTAAAGGAACAGGAATGTTATAACAAATTTGAGAAGTATAGTACCTAATCAAAAAACTTAATATCATATTCAAATGACAACTCAGCAGTGACAGATGGATTTCAATAGATATTCAGAGAATCAAAGTAACCATGCACCGGTGAAGATTGAGATTATATATTGGTATATTGTTGAGGTGAGTATGGTTGACAATTGGGAATAGAACTTTCTCTAATAACCATTATTATGGAGTAAAGTTCAAAAAATGGCTGATAACTAGTCTGGTACCCGTCTTCAGTCAGTAAAGGAATGAGCAAGTCATCATCTACTTCACAATTGTGCAATACCTTTTTATTTTTGGGTCAGCCCAACTGTATAGGGTATATTACCATAGTTATTACATTATAATTATTTGTTAGACAATTAAATCCTTGTTTCAGAATTCTGTGAATCCTTAAATTTCTGTACTTCTTACAAGTCAAACTTAACTGCGAGGCTTGCAAAATTTGTCATTTTGGTCCTAAGGATTTTGTGAATCCTTAAGTTTATGTACTTCTTACAAGTCAAGCTTAACTAGGAGACTTGCAAAACTTGTCATTTTTATCCTGAAATTCTTCACACAAATGTCATACATTGTTTGCAAGTTACACTCTTCTATTTTGCTAAAGGTGCCCTTTTTTATGAAGTGTAAGAACCCGCATTTATTAATTAAATTAAAGAGTAGTAAAAGAAAAGTAAATTAAATGTAGTTTTACTTAACTTTGGGTTAAAAAAATAAGTTTTTGGTGTGATGAGTAAAAGAGGGTGTATATAGAGTATTGGGTGGGGCTAATTTGCAAAAA
>JABCMJ010020784.1:0-22050 GCA_014822125.1 Arbutus unedo | reverse complement strand
TTTGCAAGATTTGCTCTTTTTTTGCTTTTCAAATTTGTTAATTTTAAAATTAGGTATTGATAAATTTTTGAGGATTTAGAAGTTAAATGGAGTTGTAATATTTTAGATTTTTATTTCTATAACGTTTGATTGAGTTTAGATTTAGAAGTCAAATTCGAGTTTGATTGGGTCTCAGAATTTTGTAGAGTGATATTGGAAGTATCCCATTGTGAATAAAAGATGAAAACCTCATTATGGGAATTTACTTAAGCCTTACTCGTGCAACTTCCGTCTTGCTTGAGCGAGCTTTTCCAGTTTCATATTTCTAGTAGCCTTGTTTTTTGCCCTCAAGCAAACTCCCTAGCCTTACTTGTTACGCTCACTTGAGCATGATGTTGATATTCAAAAAAAATTTACAAATAAAGATTGTGCGTCCAAAAGCTACGCCACCTCATCCTGAGCTATTTAGAGAGAGAAAATTTGTGAGGAATGTGAATATAATGTTTGGGTAACATTTTGAGAGCACACATTAATTACAGATTCATCATCTTGATTTAAGCGTGTCTCAAGAATCAAATTTTTTTATTTCAACTCGCAATGCCTTCTAAAGGAGTTCAGAATTTAAGAAATAACTAAGGAGGAGTCCTGTGACAGATCTTATGGTTCGAGGAGTTGAATCTTGAATGAGTGTCTATCAGAGCGAACACTTTACAAAGAGCCGACAAAGAGGTTCTAAGTCAACATATAGGAGTTTAGTTTTGATTGCGAGGAGTTGTTGTTTTTCGATTTAATTATAGTTTTTTCCTTTCTCCCGTAATTTCTTTTTTTCACCTTGGAATTTTTCATGTATATCATATAAATATAAATTACATCATAAATTAAATCAGAAACCAAAACTAAATAACAAAAAATCAATCAACGCTTTGTGCCATGCAATTTTTAAATTGATTTCAGAGCAGGCAATAAATATTCGTGAACAATATTTCTTGATCCTTGATTTATCGTTGCAGATGTAACATTTTCATCCTTTAGACCACCACTATTAGATGGTTTGAATTTTGATAATTGGAAGTACAGGATAAAAGTTTATCTTAAAGGCATTATTTTCTTCCTAATTTGACCGCTAATAAGAAGACATGTGTCACTAGTTAGTAGATGTGCACACACACGATTAAAGGATACGAAAAAATAAAGCGGTATTATTTGGACTTTCAGGGCTGTTAATTTATTGCTAAAGGACCCCATATGTGCAAAATTTGAAATGACTACTTTTCGCCTAAATGGGCAGTTATGTAGTTGTCATGCATTTCCACACATAGAGAAGTGAAACACGAAGAGACATGGCTCGTGTATGGAGAAAAATGAGGGAAACATAGAGAAAATGGGTAAAACACAACAACCATGATCTGGCCTTACACTGAAGGAGAGTGAAGGTCTTCAAGTTCAAGCAAGAAATCCAAAAGTGAATAAAATCACCAAGTGTCGGAGATTGCTTATAAATATAAGCAGCAATCAAAGAGAAAATGATCTGGATACCCCCATAATACTTATTTATTTTTGCACTCATCGTTTTCTTCAAGTACGTAGCATAGGTGTAGCTGTAGTCATAGTTATACTTAAATTTACTCATAGTTTGTAGGAGTAGCTGATTATAGTTAGTTCAAATCAAATGGATCTCCTTTGTAACTCTTGAATGTAAATTTATTGCCAAATTTACTATTCGAAATCATGTTTCATTTCTCTTTTTTTTTTTTTACTGTTCATTTTATGTTTCTAGTTTTAAGCTCCACGTGTCATCATTTAAGAAAATTCTTCTTAATTGACACTTAGGACACTGCCTGCCATTCCCTCGGGGTTTGAAGCTGTTGACACAGACATTCTTGAAATCACCTTCAACCGAATACACCAATTTTCTAGTTGGGGTCCTTAATATTAACAAGCAGGACGAAATCCGATGGGACTCTAACTCACAAGGAACAAAACTTGGGACAATGCCCACTCGCAATTCACGAACGACACCCAAGACAATACTTGGCACGACGGCCTCCAACATCAATTTTTACAATTTTCCGTTTACGTTTCTTACTTATTCTTTACATATTTACACTACTTATAATGTGCACCCAACATCTTTCGTTGCCTTGTTACGGGTGGCATTCGAACTAGTTTCCCTAACAAAAATTCTCAATTTTCATAGAAGTCCATTACACTACAATTTGGTAGCATGACGACTATACTAAATTAATCAAATAGCACGACAGCCTTGTCACTATTTTTCACTATCAATATTAGCCAACATAACGACTGCAAACTATACTGACAACAACACATCGGGCACCACGACGATTGTACCCGAACCCCCGAGATTACTACCACATTCAGATTCAACAACTTTAACCCATAACATTTATAACTTATGCATAATTCAATAACATTAACATATTAATAACATAAAGTCATGGTCAAAGTTGGTCAACCAATTCACACGGAATCCCACGGGAATTCATGGACATACACTATGTGATCATAGATACGTATGCAGTGTGAACATGCTTTTGTATGTGAATTACAGTCTGGATCTACGACCTAGAATGCCCGAACATCAAAACTAAACTTATTGAATTTTACATGATCGCTCGAGCAGTCATAGCTCGCTCGATCGGTATACTAAATCATGAATTCTGAATTTTTGGTCAATGGTCAGAGTTTGCCAAAGTCAAAGAGGTCGCTCGAGCTCATTCGAACGGTCTCCCAAATTACAGATTCTGAATTAAAACTCAAATATTCAACTGTTAATAGAAAATTCAATTATTAATAATTAAAATTAAATAAAAAATATGGGTTATTACAAAATATGACGGGTTAGTAAGATAAAAATAATTACACAAAAATAAACAAAGTCAATATTTGAAGTTCTAGTAAATAAGAGGTAAAAAGAGGTGATTGTAGAAAGTTAATGGAATGAAAACTTGTGAAGTATGACAGGTCAGTTTATTTGTCAGAACCTCAAAGAGCGATTTATATATTTATCAAGGACATCAGGGAGGTCAGTGCAATTTTCCCTATACACAATTGCGCAATGACCATTTAAGGAAACACCATAATAGAAGTGGAGACGATGGCCTGGTGGAGTTATGGGAGGTACAAAAGGGATGGGGTCACATGGCAATTATTCAGAAGTTGGGTGGCTGAAGAGTCTCAAATTCCTATCAAAGTTCCAGCTCCAGGATGTGACACTCCCCATTCTTCTTTCCATTATTAATAATTAGGTCCAAAACCATTTTGGGATACTAAGTCAAAATAAATAAATACTACTACTTCAAAAAAAAACAGAGCAATATTAGTGGTGGAAAAAAAATCGTTAAACCAGATCGAACCGGTCTTTTTGGATTGGTTCAGTGGTTTTAGTGAGTTAGTTATGGTCTTAAAAAAATGAGAACCGGATATTATAGTTCGGTCCATAGTTTCATAACTACAAACCGTGGTTCGAACCGAACCGGACCAATTAAATATATATATTCCAAAAAAGTTACAACTCTTCCATTCTCCAAAATTAAATACTCTTTCATTGTCTACGTAATTGTGTTTCCCATAAACTTATTAGATGTATAAATTAAATTTTTAAGATTAATGAAGTTGATGCAATTGTTATGTTGTTTATTTTGTTTGCAATTTTAAAAAACTAGTGTTATTCTATTCATATTTTTTTCGATAATTTTTAAATGCTAACATGGTTTAGAACTGGAACCGGAACCAAACCGGACCAGTCTAATGGATTGGTTCTGGTTTGGTCTCATATGTGTAATGGTCAGATTATGGTTCTCAATTTTTTAGAACCGTTAGATATAATCTGGTTCTTGGATTCTTACAGAATCGATCCAATCCGGACCATGTACACCCCTAAGCAATATGTTATTTATTAGGGACCGATGGAAGCAAGTCAGTGTGAGATCATCTCGAAATTCTATTTCAATAATAAAAAATTATTTATTTTAATTTTAATTTTTTTTAATTTTTTAAAGCTTAAAAACTAAATTTTTAGGTCAAACACTTGCCGATATCTGATTGAACTGAATTTTTATAATAACTAAAAAATTTAATCAAAATAAAATAGATGAGTTTGATTATCAAAGTAAAATATCAAAATAATTCCACACGACGGAGGGTGAATAAAATTGAATTCCCAAGAGAGTTTGAAAAACTTACATAGAAAAAATAGCACTTTAACCCTTATAAGTTCTTAAAAGCACTATTATTACCTTTATAAACCGTCAATAATTTTATCTTAACCATTCCAACTCTACATTTTTTTAATTTCTTTTTGAAAATATTGCATCCTTCATCCGGATGTTATGCGACACAATTTGTACCGTAATCAAGTTAAGTAGTTTTTGTGATTTTAATTTCATTTTTTATAATGCTTGTTAAAAAAGACCTGCTAAGAATTAGAAAATACAAACGGCACACTATTCTCGTAAACTTTCATGAATTTTTTATTTAGGAGTGAGTCGTGTTATGTGAAAAAAAAAATATGACGTGTATAGATGAAACGTATTGATTATTAAATTATGTGTTTTTATGTTGACACTATTAGATTATGTGTTGAACTTAAAACTATCGTAAATAAATAGAAAAGCTCATCGAGATGACTTTTACATTGACAAAAGTGTCACTAAAAGTATATATAAAGTATTTTGTAAGGAGCTCTTAATTATTGGAGTAGTTCTATTTTCTAGGAATTCGTAGGAAATAATACTAGTTGCTCTAGTGGGTCATCTTTTGATCTTATTTAAAATAAAAAAATCATGAATATCCTCTCTCCTCTCTCTCTCTTAATCTTCTCCCTTCTAGTCTTTCTCCCTCCAATCTTCTCTCCCTTAGAACTAATACAAATTCTAAAACAATACATCGATATAAGAGGCATACCAAAATAACTTTGATACTTAACTGCATACAAAAAGTTTTATAAGGAAACTATATTACATTTATTACATTCACTGAATTTACCACAATAGACAATTATCAAGTAAAATAAATTTTAGAAACACAAATAATAAATTTATGAAAAATAACATTTCGACCACAAAATCTGACAAAATTATGATGAAAAAAGTCCCACTACTAATAATACCAAAAAATATTTTATAAAAAATATAGTAAAGAAATCAAATTTATCATAACTTCTGATAAAATGATTTGCAATAAGGAAACAATTAGATTAAGTGCTTATCAATAAGAAAACAACTATGTTCCTAAAATTACGCATGAACATTGAATATCTACATATAAACACATGTATATTCAATGAAATAAATAAATGTATATTCAATCAAGAGAACTGAAAACAGAAGCTTCAGGTGCTTTGTTGACAAATTTTGATGCCAATGTTCTAATGATATTAAATCAATCAATCAATCAATCAAATAATAGTTTACATTCGAATAGGTCGAAAACCAAACAAACGACTCCTTATTTTCCTCTGAATTTGACTAGCACACCAAACAAACGACTCCTTATTTTCCTCTGAATTTGACAAGCACACCAATATCAACACAAAAAATATAAAGGAGAATTACCCAAGTAAATACAAAACAGTTACAAAAATGAAAAAGTTCCAACAAATGAAATTTCCAGACTTTAAATGGACAATACAAAAGGTAAATCTCCTGCAGCCTATGTACAATGAAATATAGTTAAACTCAAAAAATAAACAAGAATTTACCATGTTTCAAAAGCTTTGGTTGTAGCTAAGTAACAAAAACAGCACAGTTAGGCATTACTTGTTGGACCACTTGAATTCTATTTCCAGATTCCGGGAAGGCCCACTTTTGCTTTCGGGTAACAGGGTGTACTCACCGGCTACTGACCCGAGCATCACAACACGGTCGATCTGGATTGTTACTTTTCCAAATGAGCTCTGCCAATAGATTCAGCGAAAACTATGTTAAGAGAGATACAAAAGAAATATCTAGATCAAGGACTTTTGAACAAGATATAGATCCCATTGATTCAGTTTCTGGTTCATTTACCTTTCCCATTTTGCTCTTATTCTTGCAAGAAATATGTAGCTTCTGGCCTTTAGGCGGACTTTCAAAGGACCACGCAAAGCTCTCATCCCACTCTGGATTAGGACCAGTTGATACCACCTGTTAGCAAATGAAAACAAAGCATTTGTCAGACCAAGTTTTAAGCAGTGGAAGTGTGTGTTGGAGGGTCTGGTGAAACAGATGAGAATACTAAGCTTATTGCAACATCATGTAACGAACAAAATACTGCAACCAGGGCATGAATATCACAAATGATTTGAGAGAAAGGTAAAAAAAATGACGGAGCAGTTCCAGTTTTCAAAAAAGGACAAAAGAAAAAGTAAATTTCTCCTCGGTCATTGATTGGGAAAAAGGAAAAAAGTAGTAAACTAAGCACAAACCAGAAAAGATTCTTTTGCATGACGAATACCTGAGAAGGATATCCCCATACGATCACTTTGGACCGTTTGGGACGATGAGCATCTATAACATGTGATGATTTTTTGGAATGATTATATAGGTAAATTTGCTATTTCAGTTAACACTTATTATTTTTGGGAACGTAACACCTCAAGGCTGGAACAATAATACGAAGAGCAGGATGTGTCTCATATCTCGGGCCTGAAAACATTCTCCTGTAATCTCAGTTACAAATGCACCTTTCCAACTCCTATAAAAGTGGGACTACAGCCATTTTTAATAAGCACCTGAAAATCAAAATTCAAGCAAATGTATAGCGAAACAATTAGCCTAATAGAACCACAGGACTCCATATTGAATTCCAAAGATATAAGAGCCTATTCTTCCTTTGATTTGTTCACATACACGTTTTCTAACGAAGCATAGCCCCAATGCTGCAAGCATAGCCCGCAACAGCAGCACAGGTTTGTCTTTGGCTACCAAAACAGAGGCCCATAGAAAGATTTTGTGTTACTTCTTTCATCAAAGTCTTCATGAAAAAATTCAAGTGTTTGTATTTGTAATGTTTCAGCACAAAACCCTTTTGAAGCAATTCTACATCCCCATTACATCAGGACCTCTTGACATTGAAAAGCTTCTCCATTCTTCATTAGTGTCAAAGACGGATTCTATTTTTTCTCTTTCTACAGCCATTTTAGCCTTGATCCTTTCTTTTTGTTTTGAACATGCGCAACACATCACCTCACCAAGATGATTATCATGTACGATGAAGGCTTAATTACCGAACACTTAACCTCACAGTTATAGACTAGATGTGCATATTTTCAGGTTTTTTTTAGCATTTTTATGGTCAGCTTCCAAATTATATAGCACTTAATTACAAAACCTGATAAAGCTACACCATCAAACGGAAGGAAAAATGGGATTTGTAAGCCATAATACAAGCATCATACCTTTGTTTGCCTTGGTGGAGTGTTGCCAAGTGTAAGCTTGCAAAAGACACTTGGGTTCCCAACTGACTGCTTCATATTGTTGCCACGCTTAATTATTACCACCAATGTTCCTGGTAAACACTGCAAAAGAAATTCTGCCTTCTCCTGAAAACGAGGTGGGCCTGACTGGATCAAATACTGGAGCACAAGAATTCCATCTGCAGCAGCAATTGATTGTGCCCTAGAGACTTCAGCAGGGCATGCAGACCAAGCTTGCCTGAGAAGAAAAAGAGAGTCCAAGGCAGCTTCTTGAGTGGCCTCTGAGCCAGTCTTTAGGGATGTGATCAGATGAGGAATACTTAGTGTGGCAGGCTCAGTGGCTCTCAGACGTGGGAAGTTGCTGAAGAGTGCATTCAAAGCTTTCAGATACTCTTCATTCACAGTCCCAGTGGCCCATAAGTCCTTCTCTAGTGCAGCTGCAAGACCATACAATATGATTAAACAACAGAATTTTTTTCCCTATGGAGTGCTATCTTAACAAGAAGCATCCTCAATGAGGTTTTTTGCTTATAGCCAAAAAGGCAGTGCCTAAGTATAGTAATAGCCCATCCGATAAATTGTACTTTCCTTTGAGGCCCAAAATATTCAACCTACCACTACAATATGCAGTGCACCTAAAATCAGCTCAGGTGCAGGGATAAGTACTAGGTTTTATCTTTTCTATACATAATTTCCCATTAAAGCAAAGGATGTAGATTTTCCTCATAAAGAAACAATAAAAAGCTTACAAAAACTTATCGAGTGCACAAGGCTCTTGCTGTCTTGCATATGGCAGCAACCAATGCTACTCGTTAGTCAACCCCCCCCCCCCCCAAAAAAAAAAAAAAAAAAAAAAAACCACCCATGCAGCTCAGCATTTTCTGTAATCAATGATTCCTGTGACTCAATCTGACATCACACGGGTAGGGTGGATAAAGACTTGCCATCTCACCATGTCGCAACCTATATGACATGTAATAAGTCTATATAATGGGCCCATAGAACTACCAATGTGATAGTTGAGATAATTCTTTCCAGACACGAGATTTATAATTGTGTCCTAATCTACCAATGTTGCTCCAAGAAAAGTTTAACTGTCAGTACATGACTGAAAAAAACACATTGCGTGGTTACTAGTTGTGTACATTGCGGGAAAAGAAAACTGCCTATTAGGAGATGCCAATATCAAAATCCATCACACAATTCTATAAGGAAAAAATCGAGCAGGTCAACAATTGTGAGCACTGAAGGTTACTGTTATACAAACAAACCTCCACCAGTGTTGTTTGAGGCTCAATGATAAATACAGAGAGGCATAATAGGGTAAAGTAGGGAGTGGGAACGGATTCAATGTCCATGAACCAAAAGAACGTGTCTGAAATATGAAAGATTGTCAAACAAATCATACCTAGCCATTGAAAATAACAAAAACCAATAAAGGAACATAAAATTTCTCATACCAAAGTAATGCTGGAATAACTAAGTTACTATGAACAAGTCTACAGATAACAGGCAAAGAAGTTGCCATCAACTAATAGACACCTGTCGAATCCAATGCCATGCGCGTTCATGCCAATGAGAACGCAGACATGTGCAAACAAGTTAATCAGAACTAGATGAATTTTTCACAAAGAGATTAAAAGGATTTACCAGTAATAGTTCTGACTGTTTCACTGGAAGCATACTCTTGAATAGTATTGTTCGAAAAGATAAGCTTAATAAACATGGAAGCCTGAACTGAAGTTTCTGGATCACTTGAACCAATCAAATCCAGTACAACCTGAACACCACCAGCTTCTGCAACTGCTCTTTTATTCGATCGGCTGTACATCACAAGGTTTTGCAAGGCACAAATAGCCACCACTTTCATTTCTTCTGTCGGTTGGTCCTCAAGCAGATTTACTAGGGCACGGCAAGCTGAAACAGCATCCGCAGTGCGAGCAAGAGCCTCATTCTGGAATATGTCACCAAGAGCAAGTGTTGCCAGTAACCTTGCCTGTTGACCTTGCGTTTGTGGATCCAAAAGGTACTGGGATAATGGCAAGATTGCTGTTTTGGAAGCTTTTGATTCCCTAATCTTTACATTGTTCAGTAACACCTCAAGCAATCTTGCAGCAGCTTCCTCACACTGATGATGCCGGAGAAGTTCAAGTAGAGCCTCAATTGCACCACTTTCTGACATTGCCTCAGCACTTGTACCATCATCACTTTCCAAAACCAGAAGAGCATTCAGTGCACCAGTTACCGTGCTTTCAGAGCCAGAACGAAGCAACCTCACCAAAACAGCAACAGGTACTTCCAAATAAAATTCAGAACTAAATTGCAAAATACTGGCTAAAACGGAAGCAGCCGATTCCCACAAGGCGTGAGGAAGTGAGGGGTCCACCTGCAATATCACCCTGGAAAGCTCACTGACCCCGCCTTCTTTTGCAATTTCATTAGGCCAAGTTAATGCAATACCAACAAGAGCCTTTACGGATCTTTGCTGCAAAATGTGTACTCCAGAACCGAGTGAGCGAATTAGAGGACCAATCACTTGCTGCGTCGCTGAATCCCTTTGAAGATGTTCTTCCAAAAGTAGATGAGATAGAAGCTCAGCTGCCAACTGTTGGACTAGAGCAGATGGAGAGTCTAATAGAGGAATAAGTGGTTCAATAGCTTGGTGAGGTGTCAAGTTATAGTCAGCACGACACTCAGGATGCTCCAAAATATTGACAAGAACTTGTAAAACGCTATGCTGTCCATCGGGTCCAAACTCTGCTCTTGTTAGCAACTGGAAAAGGGGCTCCACCACTTTTGCAGCAGATGGACCCTTTGCAATTGTAGCATTATTCGTCAATATTCGGAGCAATTCTGCAAAAGCAGCGGAAAGAAAATCCGGCGCTTCGTGGAGAATATCAAGCATGCTCTCTATCACACCAGATTTCACCATTTCCATCTTACAAGAAGGCCTATCTTTCCCCAACTTCACAAGAGCTTTAGAAATAGCCTCATGAAGCAAGTAATTCTTACCATAGAGGAGGCCAACAAGAGGAATAACCGCACCATTTGCAGCAATTAGTTCGGCCAGTTGTTCATCATCCAAGAGTTTATCCAATGCAAGGACAACTGAATGCTGAGCTGGGCTGAACTCTGTTACAAGCAATGAGACCAAGGGCTCAACACAGCGAGCTGCAGCCATTGTTGACCTGATTCTTGTGTTTCCAAAAAGGACTCCAGACAACTCGGCGGCATCGCCCTTCAATTCCAATGAACAATTTGACGAAAGAATCCGACAAAGAACATCGACAGCGTTCATTTCAACATCCGCAACGGCAAGCGCTCTTGATGGGTTTTCGCTCAATAACCTAACAAGGGCAGCAATAGCAGCGTGTTGCTCTTTTTCCAAACCAGTGTTTAGAATTTCCACCAGTGGTTGAACAGCTTGTCTTGAAGTGTCTGCATTCCTAATATGGTCTGCAGAAAATAGGTTTTCCAATGCTTTAGCAGCACTGTACCTTGCAC
The DNA here is from genome assembly GCA_014822125.1 of Arbutus unedo. NCBI lineage: Eukaryota > Viridiplantae > Streptophyta > Magnoliopsida > Ericales > Ericaceae > Arbutus > Arbutus unedo. The sequence continues at coordinate 11,150 of JABCMJ010020784.1, read as the reverse complement.
CCCTTCCACCTAAACGCAAAACTGCTACAAGTTGACTGACGGCACCAAATGCAGATTCATGTCTCCGAATTTCGGCACTGCCAAATAGCATTCCCAATAGGTCTGTAGCAGCTTCCTCTGTTGCGTCTTGCGGGCCAAGCGAAAGATACTTAGTCAGTGCTTCCAGAGCCCCTGACTCTACCATAAGAATCTTGTTTGGAGGACAGTCTTTTGCAAGCTGAGTCAGAAGCCCAAGAGCTAGAAAAGGTGCCCCTGGACGATCTGGAATAGGTTTAAGTAGATCGACCAGGGCAGGGATTGCTTTTCTAGAAGTAGCACCAACCCTAATGTCATCAACCCTAAACAACCTCTCAAGAGCTGCTTGTTCAGGATAACGCACCAAAGCAAATTGTTCTGACAAATCCAGAAGATTAGATATGTCAACATCAGCACACCCAAGCAAGGAAATGAGACCGCCTGCTGCGCCTGAATTTGCAACAGACAGAAGAGTCCCCCTGCTTCCATTACAGACCAGACTGGCCATAGCCTGAGCAGCAAAGTATCTGTTTGCCGACTCCTCTGACTTCAACAAACTTGCGAGTACTGGTATTGATTTCATAGTTGCATGTGCTCGTATGATATCTCGATCTAGAAACATGATTGCTAGTAGTAATGCGCAAATCCATATGCTACTATCCTCCTTAAAATCAATCTGCAAGGATTATCACAAGAAAACAGGGGGATTCAATGGCAATATTAGGATGTGTATCTGAGAAAGTTTCATCGGCTTAGTGTGATAAAAAAGGAGGTTCAAATTTCAAACGTCGAGAATGCCTGTGCAAAAAACAAAGGATTTCTTGATGCCCAGATGGAACATGATTTAAGATTTACACCCCATGCTTAAAGAAATATCTGACAAAAATAAAATCAATACCTGAGTATACTGCGATAAACATTCAGAGATTCTCTCAGTAAGGACTTCAACAGCTCCAGCCTCCATAATCTCAACTTTACTGTTGTCATCATGACAAGCAAGGACAGAAAGTAGCCATACCGCCATGTTGGCACCAGAAATAACAGCTGTGGTTATTTCGGCTTCACCATTCCACCCCTCTTTGGCAATCCCACAAATGCTTATGGACTCCTTATCTGCCTTCTCTCCAGAATGAGGAGACTCCACGGAATTAAGCATTCCAACAAGAGATTGAATAAGAAGGCTCCGTGAATTCGATTGGTTCAAATCCTCAAAAACTCTCTGGTGATTCACTTTAGCAGCGCAAATAAGAAGCGCGGTTCCCCCAATCTTGACCCTTCTGTTCGAGGCACCGATAATCCTTCTAGCGATTGATGAAATACATCCAGGGGCGCTGGCAATTGCATTCCCTAGGACAATAGGCTGAGAACGGCAAAGCCGTGACAATATTTCTATAGCTTTGTCCTGCAACAAGGGTGATGCTTCAGCAATACAGGACACTATTGGGATCAAGCTGTTAGGAAATTCGGCCAGAACTGCCCATGAAGGTTTGATATTTCCACTAGCTCCTTCTGACCTTGAAACAAAAGCAAGGGCATCTAATGACTCTGACATGGCAGACGATCCATTAGCGGCAGACTCCAGTAAGGCAACTAATGCAAGAACAGTTCCAGCACGATTCACACAATCCGTCAAGGCATAATCAATTTGGCGAGAATTAAGCAGCCGGGCAATTGCTGCAGCAGCATGTGTTTTCCCGGAAACTGTGCCATCACGCACAACCCTAGTAGCAGGTAAAATAATTTCTTCAGGAATGGCTTTCTCTGAGACTTCACTATCCAGAAGAAGATTTGCTAAAGCACATGTTGCTTGCTCCGCCACTTGCAGAACTGGAGAGTTAGCTAGCACCACCAACAAAGGCAATGCATCTCTAGCAACAGCAGCCACGTCCTTGTTCTCTTTGATTGAGAGAAATATTGCTGCAAGGCAACGCGAGGACTCCACTAAGATGTTATCAGAGTCAACATTTAGAAGCTTCATGACTGCCAAAAGAGTCTTGACAGCAATGCTACTCTCACGCAAGTCCTTTCTGAGACTAAAAATTCCAGCTAGAGCCGCCGCAGACTTTGCCTGAGTCTCTTCTAAAGTAGAACTTAAAATTTTTATTATTGTCTCTATTGCATCATTCGCAGCACCTCCTTCGCGCAGCATGTCACTAAGAGGGGCTACAGAAAGCATGCTTCTTAATGCATCCAAAACGTAAACTTTGGATTCCGGTAAGTCACTGGTCAACAATGCGCTGAGTTGGCTGATAGTTGCCGTGTCTGATTTGTGGATCAAATGGTTCAAAGTCTTCGCAGCAATTTCCTTCCCATTTGAGCTACCATTCTTCAGTAGCCATAATAAAGCAGGAACAGCATCAGCACTTTCCACGCATGCACGTATATCTTCACTGTGATTACAGAGATTCCCAAGGATTGTTGCCGAATCTTCCTTTGCTTTTGCGGACCCTGTCTCTAGAATTTGAACAAGCGGAGGTATGCCACCCGCAGCTGTGATAGCCCATTTACTTTCATCATTTTCATTAGATAGAAGGCAAAGTAATGCAACGGCACATTCTTGTTGTTGCTCCGAAGAAAGCCCAAGAAGAGAAATCAATAGCTGAATACCCTCGCGACCTTGAAGGGACCGCCACAGACTGCCTTCATTGTTGCAAAGCATGAGCAGGGATCTTATCAGCTCATCCTGAACTTCATTGGTCGCCATTGTGATCAATCCAACCAAAAGCCGTTTAGCATCAGAATTCGCAAGTTTGTTCGAGAGTACGGCATTGCCATACAAACTAGCTAGGGCTTCTATGGTCCGTTCCTGAACAAGAAACGGTAAGCGGGGCTTAATTTGCTTAACCAATGTTTGCTCGGTATCAACAGGATCCGATGATCTAGTAATTTCTGCTTTGCTATCATATATCATAAGAGCCGAAGCTAGAGCTCCCAATGTGTCGGCAATTTGTGCAGGTGAAGAGCATGATTCAAGGCTTTGACCAAGGCTTGAGATGACATAAGACAAACCACCAGAAATATTTGCAAGAGCGCACATTGCATTCTCTTGTAAAGCTTGAGCATACTCGCCTTGCATGAATTCTTTTGAAGGAGCTATTGTCGCATTTATCAAAGCGGGAATCCCATTACAACTAGCTATCTCTCTCCTTGCTTCTTTGCACTGGGCAGAAAGAGACTTAAGTGCACCAGCAGCTTCTGCTCTCACAGGAGCTTCATTACCGGGTCCCAATAGCTTAAGGAGTTGTTTAGTAGCCTCTGCAGCTAGGACTTTAGAACAAACTGATGCATCCTCCATCATAACACATGCAAGTAGAAAGCAGACATTAGCTTGAGTGCTTGACTGTTTGCTTTCAAGCAATTTGACAAGTATATCAACCCCTCCAGCTTGTAAAGTTGCAGACCAGAATCCCTCAGTGCTGCTGGAAAGGTTTCTCAGAGCTCCTGTCAATAAGTTATCAACCAAAGTTCCAGCCTTTAGCCCCTTTTGTAGTTGCTCCCATAGCACTGGCACAACTCCTTCAGTTGAAAATATTTTCGAACCCACGTGATCTTTTGCACCTTCTTGGGAAACAGCATGAATAGTCTTAGCCGCTGCAATTTGACCTTCTGCTGAGCTGGACCTGAGGAGACCAAGCAGTGGAGGAATGCAACCACCTAACAATACTTTCACCCTCAGTTCGTTCTCTTTACATAAAGAGCCCAAAACAGTGGCAGCCTGTAGTTTCACCCCAAGTGATCCTGATCGAAGTAGCGACACTAGTACAGGAACTGCTTGAGAATGAGATCCGACAGCACTGAAAGCACTTTCACGTGTATCAACGAGCTCCAGTAACTGCTTCAGTGAGTACTCTTTTTCATGTACAGATGAGGAATTCTGGCGCAACTGCTCAATGCATTGGGCAACACTTGCCAATGTCCCATCTGGATCTTCCATGTTACTTCGCTCTCTGCAAGTATTGGGATATGTAAGATAGTTACGATGTGATTTTCGTCTAAATTTAACCAGATTGGGGTAACAATATACTGTTCAAAACTCAAGTACAACATAAGAAGTACAAAAGGCAGATATTCAGTGATATTTTTATCACATTTGTAGTTCCAGAGAAAGAAGCTAACGCTTACGTAGTCAAGGAGAAATGAAGGTCAAATGTTCAGGAACATTAAAGGAGTACGAGTTCAAAGAAAATGTGGGTTGAGACTTTTGATTCAAAGGAACAAGTTCCATGACAACCTACAAGGGGCAGGCCCCAACAGAGCAGACATAAAATAAATGTCACCTTCAACTTAACCAAGTTAATGAATTCCAAGACTTACTTGAGTTTGGGTTGGTTTTTTTTTTTGGTTGGGTATGCCAAATAGAAGTGACGTCTAAGCAGTAATGCAAGTCTTCAACTCACATTGTGAAAGTGAATTTATGGAAACACGTGGCTTCTTTAACTTGAAGGACAATCATGCAAAAGTAGAACTATAAAAATAGGCTTGTTTCCATAGAAAGGTCAATCAGTGGGCTGTCCTCTGCTAGGATGCCGCTAGGGGAGAAATAGATGCTTATGAATTCCTTGTTCCGGTCCGTTGATCACAAAGGTTTTTTGCCGGTTTGTACTCCCTTTCAAGTTTTCGCCGATTTACCAAAGGACTTTTGGTTGCTTCTGGCGGATTGCTTACTACTAGGTTGGATCAGAGTCAATATCTGCAATGAGCAAGAAGTTTTTATCTAGATAATGAAAATGCTCACTCTCACCCTGAAGTGAAGATCACTGTCAAGCCTAAGGCAGAATAATATCTCACTAATAGTATACTCGAGAGTGAGGCTTGAGGTTGATAGCTCCTTTCCGAGGAACATGCATGTACAAGAAAACTCATTCTGACATTGATGGAGCCTTGTCCTAAAGAAATTAGATAAATTTCCCCACCAAACACCAGATCTTTAACTGTCTCGTAAAAGAATTAGTGCCTGATCTGACTTATAGTCTGATATGACATCAATCTAGCATAACAATGTGATTCTGGCATAACGCGAGGTTAAGTTCAACAACTACTTAATGCAGAAAACTCACGAGCAGTAGAAAAAAATAGGTTCCCAAGAATTGCAAATATGGAAAACTATTTGCCTCATAATTGCAGTTCAAATCAAGAACATCATACCCCACAAGCCGAAAACCAACACCTTGATAAAGATTGAACTAACCTTGAACCCATCTTTATAAGTGAATGTGGAGTTGGAGGCTCTGAATCTTGAGGTTTAACTTCAACATTTCTCTCCTGAATAAAGAGCAATGAGATAGGGCAGATACAGTACATGTAGCAGCAAAGAAATAGGTCTTAGTACACTTGTACATCAGAAAATGAAATGCTGGCCACCCTGAACATTCTAATCAAAAGAACATAAAGCCATAAGAGAATAACACGAATCTAATACCGCGTGATGTGCAAAGAATGCTGCATATATCCACCATTACCCCAATTGCTCCACAAGTTAAGGCTATTTTGGAACTTAGGGAAAGAAAGAGAAAGGAAAGGAAAATCATAAATGTTCTATTGTAATGTTTGGTTCCACTTTGAGAGGAAAAGAAAAGAAAAGCTACAAGATATTTTGTTTGAACATTATTCAAATAATCTTTCTTCCTCTCCTTATTTGCTAGTCACTTTCCAATTTTACTTCATTTTCTTATTGCTAGGAGATAGGGCACGGATTCGAATTTTTCACTACTTACTGCCCCCAAAGCAGGCAAGAAAAACAAAAAACTTCGATCTAGTTCAATTAACCGGAGGGAGTAGAAAGACAGAAAACTTTGATCTAGTTAAATTAACCAGAGGAATTTAATGGCCTCACACCGGACTTTGTAACTTTGAAGCTATAAGGTATCTCATTTAGAAAAAATATGATATAAAAACTTTCCAGTCCGCATTAATGAGGGCTCTATCCATTACTAAGGGTAGCGGACATCTTTAAGGTGAACCGTATGGTGGCTGGAAAGAAAGATGAGCTCACCTTCTCATAGATGGTGTCAGTGAGAGCAATTAACCCCGTTGACCTTCTTTTGTAGATAGAATCTTCAATGAGTGGAAACAAGCAACCAACCTAATAAAAGGGGCTTTGTTGAGTAAGGCCGGCTTTCAAGCCCAAGCCCCTTAAATATGGTGAGAAGAAGAGGGGCCACCCTCTTTTCTTTTTTTGGCACCGATCCTTATTTACTACTACATCTTTTTTGGGACGTATAGCTCAGTTCGGAACTGTTTTGCGGACACGTGGAGTCGAACGTCTCTAGTGGTTTAGAGGTGTTGCTACCAACTTCTTTGTTTGTAGTCTAGTAGATCTACATGTTCTAGTGGATCTAAAGTAGTTTGTGTTCAGCAACAAGTTAAACAAGGAAAAGTAATTCTCCCTCTCCTTTCTCTTCATTTTCTTTACAAAGCCAAAGTAAAGAAAATAGCCAACTTTCTCTTATACTTCTATTCCAATCCCTTCATTTTCTTTCTTTCCACACGTTCCAGACTCGCCCTAAGTCTAAAAAGGTCAAAGAATTATCAATTCTGTGCAGAAATATGAAGAGAAGTACCAGATCATTAGTTGCCAGGCTGTTGCCATTGGCAGGAAACCTCCAAGCTAGAGTCGTCGCCAGCTTTGCTGTGATTTTGAGATCTTCAGATCTACCTCCAAGATAGTGTCAAAGGACAAATGCCTCTCCTGAAAACACCATCACCAAGTGAGATTCCAATTGTAGACCAAAAGAACGACCAACTTTAGTTATCCATTTGTCCAAAGTTCAACACCAACTGAATAAAAAACGCTAGGAAAACACAACCCAATCCATCCCAGTGAAAGAATGTAAATCAATCCAAAAACCCCTGGAAGGCCAGAACAGAGGCAGATCAAGTCCAAAATACAATTATGCCAAGTATGTCAATGGAAACTTAACTAAAACTAAATCAAAACTGTAGACTTAAGATTCAACCCAAAATCTTAAGCTATTAGTTGAAGCGGCCCAATATTGTATTAAGTGATCACCCATTTCATATCCAACCAATGTAGGACTTAAATTGTCTAACAGAAACAACTTTGTACCCGATTTGTCTCTACCTGTTATGCTAATAAAACATCATTAAAACCCGACTAGAAGCTCAATTTACTGCCTTGACATAATCAAGAAGTCTAAATTGCCAAAATTAAACCACAGAAAGGTACCAGAAAACAAACGTAGAGCGTAGACTCAATCTTAGTATGTGGTGGTCCATAACCAACTGAACAAAGTAAATCTGTTTCAAAAACCCGTTTCTAAATCAACTATTGTGGTCCCTTCAACCAGATGGATACAATTGCAATCAAATTACATTGATTCCAAAGTTATTTAACGGTATTGCCAGAAATAGGTCAGGAAAACAAATGCCGAGTGTAGACTCAATCTTAGTATGTGGTGGTTCTAACCAACTTACCAAAGTAAATCTGTTTGAAAAACCCGTTTCTAAATGAACTATTGGGGTCCCTTCAACCAGATGGATACAATTGCAACCAAATCACATTGATTCCAAAGTTATTCAACGGTATTGCCCAGGAATGGGTTAGGAAAACATTAGATCCGCATGTGTTGGTACCATTACTATATCCTCAAATCCAATCGAACATGAGCCACATAAATGCATAATTTTCACTGCACTGGGGGCGAAATTAAAAGAACCAATGATAATTCATAACAATTTAGCTAGTCCAGGGCAGAAGTCTGCAGAGAAAACGAGAGAACGTATGAAGTCATCAATTCACTTCAGAAGATCTAATACAATTGAGAAATTGCAGCCTCCGATTATGCGAGAATCAGTAATCCATGACAATGCGCGCGCGCGCACACTCGGGAAGAGAGAGAGAGAGAGAGAGAGAGAATTAGCTGACCTTGAAGAGAGACTGAAGATTGGAGGAGATCGGAGATCGGAGGTCTTTCAATGCATAAAGGTGTTTCGTGGCAATGAAGCGAAGGGCATTCAGAAGAAGAAGATGGAGAGAGTGAGAGAGAGAGAGAGAGAGAGAGAGAAATGGGGGAAGAAGAGGAGGAGCTATCAGGTGGACCACCGACAGCTCGAAGCTTACTGGTAGGCTTGGCTTGGACTCTTCACTCTCACTCACTCACTTCTCAGCTTGTAATTTAGTGTTAAAGACTATTTTATTATTTCATTATCCAGATCTATTTTTTAGCTGCGGGAGAAAAAAAATAAATTGTATTTTCAGCTACTTTTATATCCACTTGGCAATTTGTTTAAAAATGTTTTTAAAAATATTTTTTATCTTTATTCAATTGTTTTTACAACCGTTAGTTTTACATCAATTTTATTAATGACCAACAAATTTTAAAAAATATATAATTATGTTCAAAAGTTAAAAAAAATGCTAATTTTTTTAGCCAAAATAATGTATGTTTTGGCTTATTGTTTTGAATTAATTGTGCATAATTTTTTTCTGTTCTCTAACACAAATAAATAAATCCACAAAAATTGATATAAAATAAAAACTACAAAGAAAAAAATCAAATAAATATGAAAAAATAATTTTATAAATAATCCAATAATAACATCCATTCAAATAGACACTATTTTTGTCTTTATTTATTTTCTATTGTATTTTTTATTTTTGCTTCAAATTTTTTTGAATTATTGGCCCGTCTTGACGAAAGGAATCAGAAAGTACAGAATTATGTCAAAAAATTAAAAAAAATTACTAAGGACAAAAAATAATCCAAAATAGACTATATTTTTGAATTATTTTTATTTTTTGAATGTATTTCAAAATTGGTCCATAATTCTTAATTTTTTTAAACCTCTGGGTGACACAACGTAATAATTCATAAAATATTGATGAAAAATAAAAAATTACAAATAAATTTTAAATAAACATAAAAAATAAACCAAAAAGAAAATTAATCCAAACTCATGAAAAATGTCCCAAGGTTCTGAACATATCATATTCACTAAATAAACGTTAGATCTCTATTCAATTCTCTCAAAAGCTATATAAATGTTAAGACCTCCCCCGCTGCCATTACAACTCCTTTTTGAAAAGTCGTGTTATGCACGTACGAAATTTATTTATTGAATTTTTATCTTAATTCTAATAAAAATAACTAAAAAAAGTACAACTAAAAAAATTATTTATTTACTTTAATTCATGCTATGAATTGTGGTGTTTATTAGATTATTATTTTATTATTTTCTCATCCTTATTTGAATTTTTTTATAATTTTTTTGCATTAATTTTTTATTTTTTATTAGTTTGTCTCGACGGAAGAAATCTAAAAAATACAAAATTGTACTTAAAAATTAAAAAATACGAAAGTAATCAAAACATGTCTATTTTAACTTATTTTTCATCTTTAGTAAAAAAAATTAAATTTTGGATACAGATTAACACTTTCTAGATTTCTTTTATCGAGACGAACTAATAAACCCTGAAAATTGATAAAAATATAAATAATTAAATAAAAATAATAAATAAATAAATTATAAATTATAGGCCAAATAGACTGAGTGAAAAATAATTTGAATGGAATAAAAATAATTAATTTGATGCAATCAAATGGAGAGAGAGATACAATCAAGGAAGGAAAAGAGAGAGGAGGCAGATTTTTATTTTTAAATGAGAGTGAGAAATGACTTACTCCATTATAATATATGTAGGAAGATATCCCACAATTCAATTCTCCAAAAACCTGGCTTGACATTTTTTAGCCAAATCTAAATGTGAAAGGGTAGATTTTCTCAATCAGAATGGAAAGCCAAGAATTCATTATTCAACAGAAATAATGCTTTTAATATGGGTGGACTTATGATTTGCAAAACAATAAACCATTAGAGGACCGTCCGCCGTTGTGGTGGGAAGACACTCCGATAGTTAAGTCAAGCAAAGTTCACTAGGATGAATGATATCAAGCTAATATTCTCTATTAGTCAATAAATTAACGTGTGAGAGCATACATTTCTTCGTGAATCTGGATCCTTATTTATAGACTTTGTGACTTAACCTTCCTAATACTCTTAGGAACACTAATTCCTCATTAGAATTGGAGTAGGATTACCTTCTGATTGGCCACTGATAAGATAACTCTCACTTGATTCTTATCCAAGAAGTTATATTTTACCATTAGAGTTTCATTCAATTAATATTTCTTATATTAATCGAATTGCCCGTAAATTTCTTATCCATATTTGTTTAGAACTCTATCCCAACATACTCAAAATTCTGTCTTGTCTCGGACTGATAATTACTCATCGCCTTTCTCGAGTCAATGGTATATCGGACTGCCCTTCTCAAGTCGGTAAGACATTGGGCCACTTTTCTCAGGTTGGTTACTTACCAAGTCATTTTTCTCAAATCGGCTAGTTACATATTCGATCTTCTCAGCTCGAATAAAGTACGGATAGCCATTCTCAAGTCAGGCATACCCTTACATGATCGGTACATGTATCCTGATATATTTATAGTTTTTTACCGAACGAAGATATTTATCCGAGAAAAAATTTATGTATTTTTCAATTATATTTTACCCTCGTCACTAAATAATAACAATATAAAGATAAAAGTTAATTAGTGATTGGCAATCGCCCAAATGCATACAAACAATCACACGAAAAAATAATTAAGAAAATAAAACACACAAAAAAAAGACAGAGATTTTCATGTGGTTAACCATAGACCATAACTGAAGGGATTGGGGAGAACTAGTGAGAACTGTAATACAGTTTTTTTATTGTGCGCGTAGGCACAGTGTGAGTAGAATGACGTAGTTTTATTCAAATTGTCCTTGAAACTATATTGTTTTGACTTATTACGCGAATTATTATCAAAGCACATGAGATTAAGGCTCCGTTCAGTTATCGGAAAAATCGTACGAGAAAGTTATTCTCAGAAAAAGTGAAGTGAAGTGAAGTAAAAAAAATGAAATCTATTTTCTTGTGTGTGTTCATTTGCCAAAAGAATCCTGTAGAAAAATAAAAATTTATTTGGTTATTTGTCTGGAAAAAGAAAATAATAGAAACTTTTTTTTCTGAATTCAATAGTTAGTTGTGAAAAAAATTAATTCTGAGATCATATATTTTCAAAATTTCTCCTTTCAACTACTATGAAACTCCTTCATAAAAATTAAAATGCTAAA
>JABCMJ010020775.1:0-18154 GCA_014822125.1 Arbutus unedo | reverse complement strand
TTTGAGATTTATCTCTCGTCCTTGACCGCTTCGTTTCTTATGGAGGATCAGGGCGTTGTTCCAGCAGAATCAATGACAATGTGGCCTATGGCAGGGGAGCCATTGGCGAAGCAACTGGTGGCGGAATAGTAAGTTCTTTCCTGGTCCCCTTGATTTATGGGGAATTGGAGGAGGAGATCTAGATCTTCCTCTCCCTCCGTGCTCTTTTCCCGGATCTCTCTTGGGTGTTTCAGCCATGAGTTTTTGGCTTTCCCACAGACGGCGCCAATTGTAGAGGGGTAGATTTTCTCAATCAGGATAGAAAGCTAATCCCTCAATATCTAGCAGAAACAACGCTCTCAGTAGGGGTGGACCTGTGATCTGCAAAATAACAAATCGTCAAAGAGCCCTCTACCATTGTGGCAAGAAGACACTCCGATAATTAAGTCAGGCAAAAGCTCACAGGATGAACTATATGTCAAGTCAATCTTCTCTATTAGCAAGCAAAATTATGCACTAGTTAGAACGTACTTTTTTTGTTGATGTGGAGCTTTATTTATAGACTTATCTTTAATCCTAATTCCCTTAGGATTCTGATTGGAGTAAAGTGTCTTCTGATTGGCCACTAATGAGATAACTCTCTGTCAAGCAGTTAGTTATTTTCTATCATTAGAGTTTCATTCAATTAATATTTCGCGTACTAATTAAATTGGCTGTGGATTTCTCATCCATATCTGTTAGAACTGTATTCTGATTTATATGGGATTCTGTCTTATCTTGGAATAACAGCCGCTTATCGCCCTTCTCAAATCGATGGTGTCTCGGGCCGCTTTTATCAAGTCGGCAAGACGTGGGACCACCTTTCTCAGATTGGTTGACTAGGTATTTGATCTTCTGTATGGATACCCTTTTTAGGTCGGCCATAGCATACATGTGTTTGGAACGTGTATGCTGATGTACCTTTGTATCTGGTGCTGAAACTAAATCTCTTGCTGGGGGGATAAATGTATTTTCTCAATTATATTTTTACCCTCATCAGTACTCATCTGAAGATTAACCTGTAGATGTTTCAACATCCTTCCCATGGGTTTTCTCACTCAAGACTCTATTTTCTCAGACTTTAGTTTCCTTATGTTGTAAGAAGATTTGAAGAGGGACAAAACTATTTGAGTGCTACTTTAGTAATTGCCATTTGGCCACGAATTGACAACTGCTTACTATGTGCAGTGGCATAGTCATGAATTCGGCCTAGTGATGGCATTTTATAACTAACAAACCTTAGAGATATCATTCTAATACCAACTTAATCTTTAGACCATGATAGGTCAACCATTGTTTCCACCCAATAGGAGCACATAACATAATTTTTTCTCAGTGGAATTAAGAATATGAAGTGCATTCACAGCATTAAGAAACCACTGAAACTTCTCATTTCTAATGCCAAATTTGGAGTTCTTATTACCAGTGGCAACATAAGCATGGACCTAAGGCAACAAATAACACAGTTGAGTAACTAGTCTGGTATGGTATGAGTGCTTTAGATTGCTTACTAATGATTGTAATACCAAATCACAAAGTACATAGGTACGTTACCTGAGGGTCCACATCCGGATTAATCTGAAGCAATACATTAACCTTCTTCCTAGCAATTTTTGTAGTTGATACAATATTGTCGAAATGAAATTCACTATCAAATAAGCTACAGAAATTGGACTATTCTAAGCCATAAATGGTATCATAGATTTTGCCCTAACTTTTCGAATCAGGCTTCTGAAATTGGAACCCTAGTTTTCAATTAGGGGTCAGCATGGTTGGCAATGTTCTATGGCTGAGGGGTCTTCTACGTCAGCGTCGATGGTGGTGGTGGTGGTATTTGTCTCTATCGTCTGATTTGAGGGAAACGGTGAAGAAACAAGATTGTAAGGGCTTTTTCCATTAGTGTGGTCAACGATGGCGGTGGTGGTGGTCGGTGGTGGAGGCGTCTTCTCCGTCGGTGTCTTTATAGGTGATGGTCGTGCTCTATCGATGAAAATTGAGGGAAGGGGTCTATTGATTAAAATTGGGGGAAAGGGGAAAAAGAGGTAAAAGAAGGAGAATATCAACACAATTTGAGTTTTTTTTCCACCTCAAAACGATATTGTTTTGAGGTGATGTGCAAAACTAATCCGTGTGTAGCATTTTTGTAGATCAAAACCTCTAAAATCACAAACAAATTAAGACACGTTACACACCTACCCCACATTGGGTGTATGTTGTGTGCGCAGGGATGTGAGCCTGTTTAGATGGGGTTGTAGAAGGGGTCCCTACTATAACGATCCGCTTCTGCCTTGTACAATACTATCCACTTTGGTTGCCCAAATCCTATGGACTTCCCAGTAGGTTACCTATCATTGGATTGCTCCAGGATGAGCATGCTTAACTGTGAAATTTCAATGGGTTTTAACACCCTCACGGCTTTTTAAAAGGCCTTGTACGAGGAAAGTTTATAATCTTATAAATGCCATCAAACTTACATCCACCAAGTGATGTGGTACCCTTGACCACCCATCTGGACGTCCCACTGAGACTCTATCTCCTGAACGCCGGCCTCACAGCTGGCATTACAACCTAGCTGGAGTGTCATAATCTCCCCCATTTAAGAACACACGTCCTCATGCGGGGCCTAGATTTGTCTTACATTTCCGGTTGGTGCAGGCTCTGATACTATTTGTAATGATCCGCTCCTGCCTTGTACAATACTGTCCGCTTTGGTTGCCCAAATCCTATGGACTTCCCAATAGGTTACCCATCATTGGATTGCTCCTGGATGAGCACGCTTAATTGTGAAATTCCAATGGGTTTTGACACCCTTGCGGCTTTTTAAAAGACCTTGTACAAGGAAGGTTCATAATCTTATAAATACTATCGAACTTACATCCACCAAGCGATGTGAAATCTTTGACCACCCATCCAGATGTCTTACTGAGACTTCATCTCCTGAACGCTTGCCTCACAGCTGGCACTACAGCCTAGCTGGGATGTCATACCTACTTATTTAAGCTATAGTTTAGTATACAGAATAGAAATAAGATCCGAATTAGTTTAGACCCCCACAATCTTACTTCCTTCGTCCCAGTTTATTTGTCCAATCTCAGGATTCCAACTTATTAAGAAAAGTAATGATTGCCTAAAAAAAAACTCTAGATTTCCATAATTGTCCTTCCTTATTTTTAAAAATCAATTGGGACTTTTTTTGCATTACAATTCTGTTGACTTCAAATTTTGAAAGTTTTCCGAAAAATTTGGCGCAAAATCATGAAACTTTTGCCTCCAAAATGGGAGACTAGTTGGCGGGCTCCAAATCAGGAGACTAATTAGCAGCACAAAAATAGAAACATTTAAAGTTCCTTCCAAGTCAAAATCTAGCATTCCAACTCAAAATCACCTTCCAAGTGGAAATCTTTTCCTTTCCATCAGAAGACGAATTCTGCACGTTGCATGTTTCCTAAATTTCCCACTTGTGACTTATACTATTCTCCCAACTTTTTACAGCATATTTACCTTTCTTTTCACTTTCTTCTTCTTTTTTGTCTGGTGTGGGTCAACCTTGAACCATTATATCAACGGAGTCTTTGTTTGAGATATCCTCAAGCCATTCCAGATCAACAAGAAACCTGACCAACGAACAACGCTAGTAATTTTTGATACTTTATTGATACAAAGTGAATGTGGAAAACCGAAAGGAGGTTTTATCAGTGAGGTTGCTTCATTGTTCTCTGTTAGCCCAAAAATAGTGGGTCGAATTTGGCATCAAGGGATGGCTTGTATTGCTAATGGATCAGTGGTTGACGTGTCTTCAAAATTGTCAACGAGAGTTGGTCGCAAGTGAGTTCAAATCGAGCTCAACAAAATTGCCAAATTACCACTTCGTCGCCAAACTAATATCCGCTCACTATCAGAGGCCTTGAATATTCCAAAAACAAATCTTCACAGCCGAATCAAAGAAGGCATAATCAGGCCCCATTCAAATGCATTGAAGCCACATTTGTTAGAAGAAAGTAAGAAATCAAGACTTCGTTTTTTTTAATCAATGCTTGAGCTAAGTAGTTTAGAAAGTCAACCAATTTTCAAAGATATGTACAATTACGTGCATATTGATGAAAAATGGTTTTATTTGTCTAGAGAATCGGAGAGATACTATTTATTGTCGAAAGAGGAGGAACCACAATGCACTTGCAAAAGCAAACGGTTTATCACGAAGGTCATGTTTCTAGCGGCAGTAGCTTGACCCCGATTTGATGCAAATGGAATTGAAGAATTTTCTGGTAAAATTGGAATTTTCCCATTCACTTATAAAGAACCTGCGAAACGCAGTAGTGAAAATCTAGTTGCCGATACTAGAAACAAAGGCTATTACATCAGTAACTAAAGACATCATTCGGTCATGTTTGGTAGGGAAAGTTTTGCTTGCTATAAGAGATAAGTGGCCACATGGCCACATTCTCGTTTAATGGACACAATATTCATTCAACAAGACAATGCAAAGCCTTATATTCATCCGTTGGATACCGAGTTCCTCGAAGTTGCACGTGAAGATGGGCTCCTCGAAGTTGCACGTGAAGATGGGCTTAACATTCACTTGTCATTTCAACCTCTCAACAGTCCGGACATGAATGTTTTAGATCTCGGGTTTTTTAGAGCGATTCAATCTTTGCAACATCAACAAGCACCTGCGACAATTGATGAGCATTTTTCCACAGTAGAGAAATCATTGGAAAAATTATCATCACAAAATCTCAATCTTGTATTCTTAACATTGCAGGCTTGTATGATTGACGTGATGAAGGTTTATGGTGGAAGCAATTACAAGTTGCCACGCATGGGGAAAAGTCATTTGAAGAGGCTTCGTAATCTTCCTTCTCAAATCCAAAGTGAATGCAATGTTGTGGAAAATACATTGGCTTATTTACAAAGTTGAGTTACAAGGTTAGTTTTTTTTTCTTGTTAAAAATCTCTTTGTGTTCTTGTTTCTAAAAGGCAATTTATAAAATTTGACCATTGACTTTTGAAATTGGACAGTCAATTTGGGACATGCATAAGTTAAAAAGGGGACAAACAAATCAGTACAGATGGAGTATTAAATAGCACCTTTGTAAGGTGTTACTATCTACATATACATAAAGAGAGAGAGTCCAAATGCTGGTGCCCCTAGCAAAAATGTAGACCCTCCCATGGTGAACCAAAAGGATGGTCCATCGCGAAAGGAGCAGAGTGAGAATTTTGGCCTCAAGCTGACACAGTTTCGAACCCTTTAAGATCAGGTCAAGACGATGGCATAGGGAATGCAACAACTTCTCCAACAAAATGCGTCATTCCTGCAACAACACCTTGGGGATCCCAACGCCTTTTCCGACGAGGTAGGCCTCATGGGGATCAAAATCATGCTAAAAGCCAAACGGACAGTATAGTACAAAGCCCGACGATAGGGGATCAGCCACACCCAGGTCAACAGGACATTCTAAAGAACAATTAGATTCAAGAATTGAAGGCAAAACTAGATGGCTTAACAGAGCATATCAAAAGGAAAGCACTGGCCACCATAGAAGAGCTAGTTTCAAGGAGCGATCTCCCATTAATTGTGGAGGTCATGGTGGCACTGTTGCCCAAGAAGTTTCAAATGCTGCAAATGGAGAGTTTTGATGGAACTAAAGATTCTTCAGACCACTCGGAAACTTATAAGTCCCTCATATATCTCTAGGTAATCCCCGAAGAGATTATGTGTCAAGGATTCCCAACCACCCTGAAAGGGATTGCCTAGACATCATTCAACAAGCTAATGCCGGGAATGGTCAAAACCTTCAATTAACTAAGCAAGAAATTCATGGGTTATTTCATTGTTGGGCAGACGTATAGAAAGCCAACTACGTACCTCCTCAATATCAAGTAATTTAGGGGAGAGAGTTTAAGGGAGTAACCCATGCAGTTCAACTCAGAGTCCATACAGGTGGATAGCATGAATGACAATGTAGCCATGATAGCTACTCTTTTAGCTCTCGTCAAAGCCTCCACAAAACATGCCAAAATTGATGTTAAGGGTGCAAAAGCATAACGCTACACAGTAAACATGATAAGGAATAAGGATGGCCATTCAGGGGGCAAATGGGAGTAGATTTGAGATGAGACGCCATGAACAAGAGTTGTAGGGAAATAACCGAGAAGAGAAGAAGACGGGGCATAAGAGCCCCATCAAGAGGGGGCGTAGCCCGATAGAAGGATGGTTGAGTACACATCCCTGATTGCACTGGTCGAGCAGATACTAAGGGAGTTGAGGAATGACCCATATCTAAAGTGGCTTGGGAAGCTACGAAGACCCCCTGGCCAGGCGGTCCAAGAAACAATATTGCTATTTTCACGGGGATCATGGTCATAATATTGACGACTACATAGACCTAAAAGAGAAGATAGAGGGTTTTATTAGGAGAGGTAGGCTCCAATGATTTGTGGTGAACCAATCGCAGAGCTAGGAGAGAGAAGCCTAATAGGAATAGAGTAAATTAGGATCATGGAGATGGGAACTGAGGAGAAGGGCACCATGAGGGCCCACTATCGGCCCCATTGGGGAGAAATCAGGACCATTTCTAAGGATTGGCAGGCAGAGGAGATTCGAACTCAACAGGAAAGGCACACGTGAGGAAAATCTGCATAGGCGAGGAGATGTGAGTGTGCTACACAAGGAACTAAACAAAGATTCCCTGGAAGGAAGAACATCTAATGACTTTTATGGAAGAAGACGCAAGGCAAATTCATCAACCGCATGATGACCCATTGGTAGTGACCACCATACTGGCAAATTACAAGATGAGAAGGGTGTTGGTTGACAGTGGAAGCTTAGCAAATATCTTGTTCTTGCATGCCTATGATCAGTTGGAACTAGGAAGAGAAAGGCTCATAGTCACACAATTACCACTTGTAGGATTCCTTGAAGATCATGTGTACCTACTTGGGAAGATCACTGTTCTATTGACGATAGGTGATGAGTATGCGCAGATGCTAACCAGGATGGTCGACTTCTTAGTGGTGGATTGTCTGTCTACATACAATGCAATCCTAGGCCGAAAGGTACTGAATACGAGTAGAGCTATTATATCCGCGTACCACTTGAAGGTTAAGTTCCAAATGTGCGGAGGAGTAGTTGTAATGGTTGGGGACCAGAAGGCTACCCATGAATGCCATTTCACCTTGATAAAGCAAGCAAGGCAAACCATAGTGCTGAAGACAGCTGAAGTAGGGAGAGCTGAGTGAGGACTTGGTGGAGGTACAGCTAGTACAAAGAGATAGTGCGCTTACGGTCAAGGTTGGGACAAGACTGAATATGGAGTTGTGAGAGGAGTTGGTACAGTTCTGAGAGAGAACCAGGAAGTCTTTGGGTGGTCCCATGAGGATATGTCCGGGATAGATCTAAAGGTCATGGTGCATATGTTACACGTAGATCAAAATCGGCACTCTCTTAAGTAGAGAGTTGGTATAGTTTCTGAGAGAGAACCAGGATGTTTTTGGGTGGTCCCATGAGGATATGTCCAAGATAGATCTAAAGGTCATGGTGCATATGTTACACGTAAATCAAAATCGGCACCCTCTTAAGTAGATCTAAAGGTCATGGTGCATATGTCCAGGAAGTTTTTGTCTAATAAACGCGTAATATTGCATATCTAATGGCTCAACACATCCATTTTGTCTTGCGTGCATGAATTATTCCCTATTTATAAGTTAATATTGCATGGAAGGTGTTCATCATTCCTATTGCAGGCTAAATGCATCAATAGAGATCCCGAAGCCCGAGAACTACGTATGCCCAATCAACGAAGGCTCGGGAATATGAGATGCGGAGCGAAGAAGAACCGAAGGCCAAGGGTTGATAGAGGTTCGGAGGAAGAATCCAAGCAATGGTCTTACCATGGCTGACCCATGCACTGGTGCTTCAATACCTACTGCACCGGTGCTTCCTTGATGACTCCTGGAAGTCAAGTGTTGCAAAGACCATGCACTGGTGCCTCAATACCCATTGCACCGGTGCCTCTCTACAAAGATTGAAAAAGAGAGATGTTGCAAAGCCCGTGCACCAGTGCCTCAATTCCTATTGCACCAATGCCTCTTTAAGTCAGAAGGAAGAAATAAAATGTTGAAAGGTCCTTGCACTGGTGTCTCAAAGCCTATTGCACCGATGGACTATTCTATTCAAAGATCAAATGGAGATGCTGCAAAGTTAGTGCACCGGTGCCTCACTCTCAGTGCACCACTGCCTCACTCTCAGTGCACCAATGCCTCATATTCGACAAAGACAAATCTCCTTTGACTTTCCTGACATTTTTTGGACCATTCTACCTTGGGTTTTGTACCACATCAGATACAAAAGAGATCTTGCATGGATTAGACCTTTTTGCCAATAAGCAACTTTAAGGATATCTTTTGTAATAGAGCTAGTAATAGCATGAGATATTTTTTTAGGGTTTACTTTAGGAGGAAACAAGACATACAAACATATCACTTGTCTCACACTTAGAAATAATCAGATTTTTTGTTAAGTTGAGAGCTTCTAACCGTTGTTGTCGCTTTTCATGTTCTTCATGTTCTAGAGAGCTCTTCAACTTGTAATACTTTTGTCTTTAAGTTTCAAATCTTCAAATGATAAAGTAAGTATTGGTAAGCTTTGTTCTTATTTCTCTCTTGGGATTGCATCTATTTACTTAATCTTCTGGCAACTTGCCGGAATCATAGTGTTTGACCTCTTTTACTTAATTTCTACAAATTTTGAGTTCTCTCTTGGTAAGAACATCTCATTATCTCTTATATAAGAATGTCTACATTGTTTTCTTTCATATCTTTCATTTCTGTTGAAAGTACGAGTAGCTACACCCTAATTGGTTAAGTCGGGTCATTGTATTCGCAACAACTCTTCATGCTTATTAAAGGATCTTTCTAAGTTCTTTTTTTTCGAAACAAAAAGGAAGTGTTAAGTTCTTGTTGAGTTATTCCCATTCTAAGAGTTGGTATATCTAATACTTGACTCGATATCCTTCCTATTTTGCAAATTTGTTGATGGATGCATTAATAATCAAAGTGTGAGATCAAATGACATTTCAAAAGGATGATGAGAAATATGGATTTTGTGATGGAGCACATGAACTATCAGAGTGTGAGATTCGAGGAAATGGTGGATTAACATTGAGAAAGAGAAGTCGGGAAATGGGAGTAGTAATGAAAAAGTCGTTTTAATTTTCCGTGTTAGATTTTCTCAACTCTTCTAGTGCTCCGCACAGATCTATTTCTTTTGCTAATGTGATTTCTCTTTTATAATTGATGGTCTCTTGATGCGATTTTTTCTTTCTTGGCCCTATATTTCTTATTTTTTAATATTGTTCTTTTCTTGCTTGAGATATTACTTATGTCCTTTAATTTTCATGATTTTAAACTCCTGTATATTTACTACAAGTTAGCATCGAAGGTTTCGTCCAACATTAGCTTTTCATATAAGAAAAGAGACTCAAAAAAAGAAAATGGTTGCAACAAATTGACATACGAGACAATCAATGCAGTATGCGGGTTTCTCTATCATTTTCTCTCACAATCTCTCTCACACTGAGTCACACACACATATCCTAATGAGTCCAACGGTGTGTGTTAGATGAGTTAGGGATCGACACCCGAGATCCAATAATGAATGCGCACAGATTATACAACAAAAAATTAAAACCCTACAAGACGAAACTATTCATACCTTTGAGATCTCTCTGATTTGCTCTCGCCAACCTTCACAGTTTGCAATCGAAGTATGCGCACGACCAACCTATTGATCTTGCTAGACTGATCTTGTGATCTTCTACCATAATCCTATTGCACCTCAATCACAAACTGAGTGTGGGCTAAAAAACGTGATTTCGTTAACCTCACAAAACCTCTCTCAATATTCTGAATATTTCGAGTGTTAAGTTCACTCAGAGCAAGCTTGAACCAATTTAAGCCTTCTTTTTCAAATTCACAAAGTTTATTCAATGGTCAAGTTTAGAGAAGAGGACAATCCACTGTTGTGGGTAATCAAGTTTGTGGAGGAGGACAATTAAGTTTTTGGGAAGATCAAAGGTGAATACTGGGGAGGACCACAACCAAAGTTACTAGAAATTCAAGAGCAAGGAAGCGAAGGACAAAATTTTGTGGAAATAATGAATGTTGTTGGAGAGTAGTTCACTTGCTTGCTTTGAGTATTTGGATTGATGAATATGTACTTTTTTTTTTGTCACAACATTGAATCTGTATTAGTACTAGCCTTTCAAACTCGTGAATGTTGCATTACCTGCGTTTTATTGAATTATGAACCTGAATGATGCTATTAGTATTCACATCATTATCGATCAATATGTCATGTGTTTGTGCCTATTTCTGTGTCTGTGTTTGATTTTGAGAATTTTGGAAAAATTTGACATAGTTTTCTTGTTTTATGGTTTAACCCGATGACTTGCGTCTCAAATTAACTTTAACGGTGACAATCAAAGAAAACTAACAAGAACAACATTATTGATATGTATGAACTCCACATAAAACAATCATATTCAAGGCATATACAAAATTTTCTTCTTCATTTATAAAATTCTTCCAATACATACATACACATTTTGAATACATTCTCTCATTAAAAATTAAGTTACATCAAAAAGTGCCAATGCACCAATATATAACAAGGCAGCAAGCTGCTGAATCTGTTGTGTGATCACTTAAGGTTGCCAAATGCACCAAATTCTTCCAGAAGATGCACTCTTGAGGTTGCTCAGGTTTGTCAAAGAGTGGTGGCGTGAAAGTGATGCTTCAATTTCAAAGCCTTGGTCCTGAATTTGATCAATGTAGTTCACCATATGGATGCAGCATCTCTAAAAATGTCAACCTATAAAGGAGGCCAAAAAAAATTGGCGACCCCTCGGAAAAATGAGTGACAACTTCAAGAGGGACGAAAAAGGATTAACAAGTGACAAGTGATTAACAAGTAACAATTGACAAATGTTCAAATAAAGATAATTAACATCTGACAAAAAATCATTAGTCTATCTACTACTTACCTTGGAAAAATGATAAAAGTCTATGTAATTATGGAATTGTGAGCACAGTCAAGCGTGTTTAAGTATTTGTCTTAATCGTACTCATCTGAAGATTAAGTTGTCGATGTTTCAACGTCTTTCCCATGGGTTTTCTCCATCAAGACTCTATTTTCTCAGACTTTGGTTTCCTTATGTCGTAAGCATACTTGAAGAGGGACAAAACTATTTGATTGCTATTTTAGTAATTGCCATTTGGTTGCAAATTGACCAAGTTTGAGGATTCGCCTAGTGACAATTTACTACGTGCATTGGCGTAGTCATGAATTTGGCCTAGTGACGGAATTTTAGAACTAACAAACCTTAGAGATATCAATATAATACCAACTTAATCTTTAGAACATGATAGGTCAGCCATTGTTCCACCCAATAGGAGCACATAACATAATTTTTTCTCAATGGAATTAAGAACATATAGTGCCTTCACAGCATCAAGAAACCACTGAAACTTCTCATTTCTAATGCCAAATTTGGAGTTCTTATAACCAGTGGCAACATAAGCATGGACCTAAGGCAACAAATAACACAATTGAGTAACTATTCTGGTATGATATGAGTGCTTTAGATTTCTTACTAATGATTGCAATACCAAATCACGAAGTACATAGGTACGTTACTTGAGGGTCCACATCTGGATTAATCTGAAGCAGTACATTAAACTTCTTTCCAGCAATTCTTGCAGTTGATACAATATTGTCCAAATCAAATTCACTATCAAATAAGCTACAAAAACTGGACTATTATGAGCCACAAGTATAATATATTTTGTCCTAATTTTTCCAATCAGGGTTCCTGAAATTGAAACCCTAGTTTTTCAATTAGGTATCGGCATGGTTGGCAGCCTTCTATGGTTGAGGGGTCTTCTATGTCGGCATCTATGGTGGTGGTGGTGGTGGAGGGGTCATCGGCCGGGTTGGTGGTGGTCTTCATCTCTGTCAACTGATTTGGGGGGAAGGGTGAAGAAACAAGATTTTGAGGGGGGGTTTCGTCAGTGTGGTTGGCGGTGGAGGTGGTCGGCGGTGGAGGCATTTTCTCTGTTGGTGTCTTCATTGGTGGTGGTCGTACTCTGTCAAAGAAAATTGGGGGAAAGGGCCTATCAATTAAAATTGGGGGAAGGGGAGAAGGGGGAAGAAGAAGAAGAATATAAGCACGACTTGAGTTTTTTTTTAAATAATATAAACACGACTTGAGTTTTTCTTTAAATAATATAAACACAACTTGAGTTTTTCTTTTTCACCTCAAAACAAAATTGTTTTGAGGTGATGAGCAAAATTGATCTGTGTAGCATTTTTGTATATCAAAAACTCTAAAATCACAAATGAAGACACATTACACACCTACCCCACACTGGGTGTATGTTGTGTGTATAGGGATGTGAGCCCATTTAGATGGGGTGGTAGAAGAGGTCTACTGATGCCTAGCGGGTCATGATCACATTCTTGGAATGCTTGGATTGGTCATGGGCCAAACGGATTGGTGGAAGATTCACCTGTGGGTCATATGGTTGAAACGAACCGTCGTTTTGATCAAGGCCTATTGATCTATAGGTCATGGGCCCCAGTAATTTTTGAACTAAGTCATTCGTTTAGGCATCCGAATCAACAAATTTGCTATTTTAGGAAAGATTGGCTTTCCTTATAACTTTTAGTAGGAAATTCTATTTTAGTTGTCGTCTTTATTTTGGCAACCTTATATTTCATTATAGTATTTGATTTCCTAATCAAATCAGAATTTCCACTTTTAGTAATTTTTAATTTCTTTTATTTTGGCTAGATTAGCAAGCTTAAATCTTTTGTTATTTCGTTTTCTAATTGATATAGGGTTCTACGTCCCTATAAATTATTTTATAAGCCTACGGGTTAAGTGGTTGTTAATTGATGAATAAAAATTGAGTGTTTTACTTAATTTGTTTGTTCAATGAGTGAGTACCTCTAGTTCAAATAAGGTTCGAGATTGCTCTCGTGTTACACTCATTAAAACATACGCTTCGCTACATAAGTTGGTATCAAAGCTAAGTTCCACTCTTGAGTATGGCCGGAGGATGTGTTGGAGGTCGAGACGAGGATCAAGAATTGCCACTGTTGACAAAATTTATGAACGTGATGACAGTAACCGAGAAGCTCGAACAGGGGAAGGTTACGTTTGATTAGAACAGATGCTTGAAGTTGTCTTACAAATGCCTCAAGGCTTTGGAAGTTGCTGGCCAACCTCATTGGCGTCCACACGACCCTATCGCTTAGGAGGACTTTGAGGGTTCAAATGTTGATGGCTCTAATCTTCTTGCTGAAGTTCGTTAACCAAGGAGACAAGCTCAAGATATCGTGGTTGACAACCGCGATTCTTGTTATTGGGAGTCAGGCTTGAAGACTGATTTGCTTGAATTTTGGGGAGGTCTGACGCCAGAAGAGTTCCTTGTTTGGCCTAATGCCATCGAAGAGATTCTAGAATTCAAAGAGGTTCCTAAGGACAAGAGGGTTCCTTTAGTCACTACTAGGTTTTGGGGAAGTGCCTCTTCTTGGTGGCAACAACTCAAGGTTACCAAGGAGAGATAAGGCAAAGAGAAAATCAGGGATTGGGATAAGTTGAAGAAAAGATGCACGTAGCGTTCTTGCCTTATAATTATCTGAGGCTCATGCACTAGTGGTTGCAAAATCTCTGGCAAGGCTTTACGATTTGTTGGCGGGCTATGACAACAGATTAAGGATGAGTTAGATATGTACGACCTATTCTCAATTTCAGATGCTCACTAGAGAGTTGTAACACTAGAGCGTCGATTCAGTAGGACACTGACAATGACTAGCTGGAATAGTACTGCTCAGACACTGGTGCCCATTGTTCCAACAAACCGCACAAGGTGTCTCTACCCATTCCAGTTGCAGCGCCCAAATCATCATCTTCTGGCTTTAAGTGCTTTAAGTGCGGCGATCTAGGACACCGTGCTAATTGCCGAAAGGCTAATCAACATGGAAAGACATTGTTCCTTGACACAGAAGACTATCGAGAGGAGACAATGAGGTATGGCCACGAACCTACATACGACGGTATCGACAAACAAGTTATTGACGAGGAGGATGGTGTTGGAGATCAGGGTCTGTTGCTGGTAGTTTGTAGAGCTCATTATGCTACTCAAGGCGTCGATGGAGAGTCTGGGTTACGCAATAATATTTTTCACTTGCCTTGCACCATTGGGGACAAAGTCTGCTGCCTTGTGATTGATTCGGGAAGCTGCGAGAACGTGATTTTTGAGGAAGCATCACATAAATTGAATCTAATGACAGAGTCACACTCTAATCCTTACAAGTTGGCTTGGCTGAAAAAGGACAAAGAGGTAAAAGTTTCAAAATGTTGCTTGGTGTCTTTCTCAATTAGTGCAAAATATAATGGTAAGGTCTAGTGTGACGTTGTTTCTATGGATGTTTGTCATCTTCTATTGGGAAGACCCTAGCAATATGATCAAAAAGTTAACTATGATGGTGACACCAATACTTACAGCCTAACATTTGGTGACACCAAGATTAACCCTTTCCCGTTAAAATATGTAGTAACCAAACCACCCGATGGGGAGGTTGCCAATCTTTTAGCATGGGCGGAGATGAAAGAGGATAACTCATCTTCTGATGCTTCCACTTCAAAGGCACAGTCTTTTCAAGCTAGGAAGGATGATGCCGAGTGAGTCGTGACCACATTCTTGAAACGCTTGGATTGGTCATGAGCCAAACGGACCGGTGGAAAATTGACCCGTGACTTTTAGCCTAATTCCTTTGTTTAGGCATCCGAATCAACAAATTTATCGTTTTAGGAAAGATCGGTATTCCTTATAAATTTTAGTAAGAAATTCCGTTTTAGTTTTCATCTATTTTGGCAACCTTATATTTCGTTCTAGTATTTGATTTCCTAATCAAATTAGAATTTTTGTTTTTAGTAATTTTTTTAATTTTTGTTATTTAGGCTAGATTGACAAGCCTATATCTTTTGTTATTTCGTTTCCTAATTGATATAGGGTTCTACGGCTCTATAAATTATTTTATGAGCCTAAGGATTAAGGGATTGTCAATTGATGAATAAAAATTGAGTGTTTTACTCAATTCATTTGTCCAATGAGAGAATATTTCTGGTTCAAATAAGATTTTGGATTGTCCTTGTGTTACACTCATTAAAACATATGCTTCACTACATCATCTACCCTACTTATTTAAGCTACAGTTTAGTTGATAAAATAGAAATAAGACCTGAATTAGTTTAGACCCCCACAATCTTATTAAATAGCACCTTTGCATGGTGTTACTATTGGTGAGGCGGTGGCATAGCCCCTCAGAATTGATTTGAGGAGGTAGTGGCATAGCCCCTCTAGTTTATATTTGGATTATATTCTTGTTTGTATTTAGGTTAATATCAAGCTGATGGTAAGGATCTAAGATATCAATGTCAACCTTGGGAATAAAAGGGCATGAAGTTTAGATCCTATATATTGATGACAACCATACTGGAACAACACAACAAATATATTTGCATAAGGAACATAAGTAGAGGATGGATAGGAGTTTCACAGATAAATATATATGCTTCAATTAGATGGATATTCACATTAGATTAATTTGATTTTTTGCATAAACGATGAAAACAAAAAAAATTTATAAAATGACCAGCTCGGATCATATTGAGTTTTATTTTGCATCACATGAGACATCTATCACATAAGAGGATCCTTACTTGGCATAATGCACTCACATGCAACTTTTAAATGATATTGTTGCTGACGTCTATCACAAAGTTAGTTTGTGACTTAAATAAGAGTTAGGATAATTTACATAAAAGTCCTTTCATCTATTACTTGATTTCAATTAACTCCATTCATCTTCTAATTGTCCTAATATACCCCCTGATCTTTTCAAATATAATAAAAGACCCCTTTTGGATTGATGCACATGACTACTTATCGTATTCTCCTCCAATTGCGTCTGTTCAAAAGGGATCGATCGTTACATTGAGAAAAATCAGCGAGTACATTGGGACTATTGAAAGATGAAGGGGGTTAATTCAAACCGAGTGATAGATGAAGAGGGTTTCATGTAAATTACCCTAAGAGTTAGTCACGAAATGTTTGCTCGTATTTGTGTATTGTACACAAAGTATTTGTGTCTAAGCATTCATTTTCATATATATATACTACACGACCAACCAAGGCAAGAAAGAAAGACTATAAAAAGAAAAAGAAAAATGACAAAGGACAAAGAGAAAAAGAGGAGTCAGCCAAAATATTATTTCTAAACTCAAATAAATATTGCAATACATCCATCATGTTATATTTAAATGTACACCCACTTTTCTAGCTATTGCAGTCGCCGTTTTTCCTGCTATTTATGTTGGTGTGTTTTCTCGCTGTTTTGCTGTTATTTTTTCTTCTTTTTTCATACTATTTTGTTGCTATTTTTTCTGTTGTTTTTTCGTTGTCGTTACTGCTGTTTTTTTGCTATTTTGCTGCTATTTCGCTGCTTTTGTTTGCACTGTTTCGTTGCTATTTTTATGTTGTTTTGCTGTTGTTTCTGCTGCTGTTTTTGTCATTTTTTGTTTCTGCTGCTTCTATTTTTGCTGCTTCATCCTTTGCTATTTTTTCTGCTTTATCTGCTGCTGTTTTTTTGCTACTGGTCCGCTGCCGCTACTGCTGTTGGCCATGCTTTTTCGCTGTTGCTACTATTGCTGCATTTTTTTGCTATATCTACTCTTGTTTTTCATCCTATTATGCCGCATTATGCCATCTTGCTGCCTTTGTCCATCAGTGTATGGTTGCTATGGAAAGGAGGTCATCTTGGCATGAATCGAGTTCCCCCTATGACTATTTCATTCATACTTTTGATCACACCAACTACTGCCTCGTTGGAGTAGAACCTAATAGAACGAAACTTGAAATTAGACTTGAATCTCTAAACTGGAATAGCCATGCCCTGCATTCTCCCAAACGCCTTCAAAATTTAAAAAGGCCAATCCCCATCCATGGTGCTAGGTATGTTGTCTACAAAAATAAATAACACTTCGTCACTTGGCCTTGTTAGCAATTCCTGTTTGCTTCCAGTTGCTTCGTTCTATAAGTTCCAACACTACAACAAAATGGGGATTTAATGGAACTTTCTAAAGGGCATTTTTTTAAAATTGCCCTATTAAGTTATTAATGAGGCGCTACATTTTTAAATGCACCATTTGATTGTACCTAATGCGACATTTGGACTTAACCTCTATGTATTTACTTTATTCGTGGTAATTTTGATGTGATAATTGTTAGTGATTCTAAAAATTGGATATAATAGGGCATTTTATTGGAGATATAATATGACGTTGTTTTGTTATATATTTTTCCTCTTCCTTTTTACTTTAGCTACCCTTTTTTAAAACTGCCATATCTTCTTGAGTGTCTCATTTGATTGTACCTAATAAGCCATTTGAACTTAAGTCTAATTTTATATATTTAACTTATTCATGGCAATTTTGATGAGACAGTTGATGGTGCCTCTTAAAACTGACACTACTAGAAGAAAGACTTTTTGAGTCAATTTTTTTGCGACGGCTGTGTTTTTCATCGTAAAAAGTGTATTTTTTGTGACGGTATGCTTCCTGTCGCAAAAAAGTACTACTTTTACGACCGGGGCGTTTTCTGTCGCAAAAAGGAGTACTTTTTACGATGAAAAATCCCGCCGTCGCAAACACTGAGTACCTTTTGCGACGGTCAACGTAGCCATCGCAAACAGTGAGTATTTTTTGCGATGGGGCCATTTTTCGTCGCAAAAAAGTACTCTCCTGTTGCATCGGCAGACACCGCCGTTGCAAAAGGTAATATTGTTTGCGAGGGCTGGGTATCCCGTCGCAAAAAGTGAATATTTTTAAAATCATACTATTTTAACAATAAGTATTTTTAAAATTTAAACAATTGTTATTTTTAAACAATTTAAAATGATATTATTTTTAAAATCATATTTTTGTTAAAATTTGAAAAAAAAAATCCATATTATATTTTAAATTTTTAAAATTTTATTTTATGCTAAATTAAAAAATTAGTATTTGAG